>BMAV01020225.1:0-76604 GCA_019973955.1 Trichonephila inaurata madagascariensis
TAAACCCCGAAAAAAAAATTAAAATTGAAAGCCATTGGCAAATGCCCCAATTCAGCATTTCTATGTATTTAAAGATCATCTTACAATCCTAATATAATTTATTTGTCATCAATCTGCGACAACAGAAATCACCCCTAATGTTACTTTGATTTGAATTACACGTATAATAAAACATTTACAACTATCAGTGCAAAAGGTTTTTTTGTGGTAAATAAAAGTTTTGGAATTTTAAATATTTGGTTTTTTTATTTTTCAAATAATCACGAAGTCAAATATTTGACGGCACGTCTATATCTCATTAAAACTTCTTTGAAAAAGGGCCCGTTGATCTAAAAGGTTCGCCCCCCACCTCTGGGGGCCCGAGTCCCCTCATGTAACATTGAGATTTCTCTCTTTTACAGACTCTGAAAGGCCTCGTGGAAAAATTGAAAGGTGCCATACTAGCATAGATAACTAAATTGTCCCCAATGAAAAAACTCTATTATAATTTGTATTTGATCAAGAATATTAAGTGGGGAGAGAGGTTCAAAATCTTGGGGGTCCACGATGTCACGCATGATACATCAAAAGCTGGCGATCAAAAGTTTAAGAACGGCTGTTTTATGATAAAAAGCCGGTTTACCGATCCCTGCTTCAGCTAATCTTACTGTGAGTTTTCTCAGAATCAAAAAAAAGCACATGAACACTTTTCTTATATCCGCAGTAATGTTAAAAATGCTGTCGAAATTATAAAAACAAAATATACGAGCTTTTTTTTTTCCCATTAAAAAACAACAACAAAAAATTTATAACTGCTTTTTTCAAAAGAATTTTACGCACATGCCTCTATTTATAAAAACTTCTTCCTTTATTTGCATTAGAAAAATAAGCAATGAAATATATTAATGATAAAATGGCTATTCTTACGTAGGCTTTTCTGTGACAGCACTCATCAAGAATTTTTCTATCTCTCAACCATATGATAACTATTTCTCTTGGTATTCTAACTATTATATTTCTTAATTCATTTTGAATTTCAATCACCTTCTTATCAGGTCGAATAATTTTAAAACTCTTGTCTCAAGCCATTTCCCCTTTCCCTCATTATTCAGCATCGAGATAAAAATCGCATGACCTCATGTGAACTTAAACTAAAATGCAAATTTTCCAAAGCGTGATCTGTTTTAAATATTGACTGATAATCATTTTGTCCGGTAATGAAAGCAAATAACATTAAATATCATCTCAATTCATATATTTTTAGCTCGGGTTATACTATTGGTCAATTTAGTTCCTACTAAGAAATGTTTTATTTATTTTGCAAGACACTTTACGTTCAACAAGAGTAATAATCAAATTTTCAGTTAGGTTACATTTTCTTTGTTGCTGAATATTGCAACAGAAACAGAGAGATTTGTGTAAAATCTCGATAGACTTGTTGGACTTTAAACCGTTCGGCTATAGCTTAAAACTTATATACCGCCTGGGTGGCGTAGTTAATTTGGCGCTGGCCTCGTAAGCCAAGTTTGTGCGTTTGACCCCGGCCCAAGTCGGTGTATTTTCATGACGCAAAAAATCGGCAGCGTCCATGTCGTATGATTATAGGGCATGTAAAAGATTCCTTGAGTGCCTGTTTGACTTGGGTGCTCTCGGCAAAATTAAATTCCTGTTGCAATTTCGCATCGTCAGGGCTTAGGTGTCTCCTTCTGGGGAGGAAACTGGGCGTCAAAATCCCATTGTGACAATTGATATCCACCTATATGGTGCTACACTAAAAAGTGATACCAGCTCCCGGAAAACGAACTGGGTCTGCAATGGTAATTACCAATGCGCAGCCCTAATGGAGAAAAATATTAAAAATTATACGGAATCTATCAGAAATATACAAAATAGATTTTTACGACATGTACTATTTTTACAACGGAATATGCAACTGGTGGCTGACTATTTTCGAATGTCCACAATATGCAACGTAAACAACTCTTCTTGGGTTTTAAAAGAGAAAAAGTTATCATTAATGGCCATCTTTTTTCATAAGAAGACTCATATCACTGGACATTATAAATCTTAAAATCTCTATTTTCATGATAATTAATGTTCTCTTTCGCCTTTTTGAAAATTTTTAATACTATTCTTATAATGTTATTCTATTTTTTTTTTATTTTAAAAAATAAAATGGTCGTCTTTTTTAAATTCGAAAAATTAATATTCTAGTATATCAAATACATTTTGTTTCCTAAATTGGCAATCGGTTATTGATCGACTCGACCGACAACCACTTTTCGCCATAACGAGTGACGATGATGTATGGGGTGGCCTAGACCTAGACATGGACGATGGACATAACATAATAATGTAGTCTTGAGCTCGGTATATGGTTAGAAATTTCCTGTTTTTTCGGAAAATATGTCGGGAAATAACATTTCACGATTAAATTTATTTGGATCATGATTTTACTGAGGCCGATTTCAGACGAGACGAGGCCTGGGACCGGTTGACCCATGCCTTAAAACGTCCCTGTTTGCAGAGACCTGCAGCAAACTAGGATCTCTTTCGTATAGAGAATATTTGGAAATTATTAAGAGGAAGATGGTTCAGCCAGGGCCACTTTTAGCTCAGGCACGAACCTAGGGCGCAAAAAATTAAAGGGCGAAAAGAGAGAAAAAAATTTAAATTACAGCCAACTATCACTGCCTCGCGAATCATGAGAGAAGCATTTCTGCCCTTTAGAATAGTGTTCCCCGGCCTTTTTATCGCCGCGGACCGGGCAACGTTTGTTAATTCTACCGCGGCCCTGTGAGGAGGACGTTGATTGTTTATATTTTAGACTGTTTTGATTTAGTAATTTTAATTTAATTGTATTAAATAGAATAAATTATAGTTACACCAAAAAATGAATATAAAGTGACTTAACAAGGAATATAAAGTGATTTTCATAAAAAGTAGCCCAAACTCAAGAAAAACATACCACAGTAAATAAAAGGGAAATAATTTTAATGTTACTTGTGCGGACCGGTCGTATTTGATCCACCGACCGGGAATTGGAGACCACTGCTTTAGAGAGTAAGGATTGAAATGAGATCTATTACGGAAAAAGAAAAGATAAACAGTTGGATGTTGCTATGCACTCAAAACTGTGCAGGTTTAAGCTCATTTCGAGCCCTGGGCACAAAAGATCTACGGACCCCCTTGGCACTGGATGATCGAAATTTATAACCAGAAAATCTGCACAAGTCCAGCTTATCCGAGCCCTTCCGAACCCCTCCGGGCCCCTGGGCGCCCGCCCCATGCACCCAATAGATAAACCGACACTGACTCAAAATGATATAAGGATGTTTAAAAGTAAAAGATAGTAAAACGATAAGCGAGGAAAAAGGTGATAATTTACAAGTTGAAAACAGTTTATACCACGGGTCGCCAAAGTGGTGGTCCGCGAGAAAGTTTCGCTGGTCCCCAAAAAATGTGGAATATACTCACTTATCACGTTAAGTTATGTTTTAACCTATGGTCGGAACATCAATTTTTTGCCGCACTGAGAAACATCCGTCTGATAAACGGATACGTAATCTTTTAAAAAATTTATTACCTTAAGGACTGTTTTAAATGTCTTTATAGCTCATGAAATTGAGTATGGCTCACATAAAATGTGTGGGGTTAAATCCAGCACAACAATACATTTTTATCACTAGAATCGTGACTAGTATTTTTATAAAAACTGATTAAAAATTATTTATGTTCCTGTAAAAGTAATTAAAAGTAATAATACCAAACACGAAAGAACTATAGGAAAGTCCATCTGATAGACGGTGTGATAGATAAGAAAAAATCGCACACATCGTGAGCAGAAAAAAATTGCCATGTACCACCACGTGATCTTTTCACTGGGTAGAGTCCAACTGAAGATGTCAAGGCAGTCCACCCGAAAAATCACACCACAGCATTATCTACAGGTATCAAAGATAATCATACCCGTCTGAGAGACGGATGTTCTGTCAGACGGTTAAGATGCATTGATTTTTATTCTTTATAAATATATTTAACATTCACAAAACCCCATTGGGGGTCCGTGGAAATTTTAAAATTTTGTTTTCTGGTCCGGGGGTCAAAAAAATTTGGCGTCCTTTTTGTGTATGGTTTATACAATAAAGGTTATACTTATTTAAAACCCAATTTATTAATTTACACAATTTGAAGGGTGGGTATTCCAATGCTTTTTTAAAAAGAAATGAAAAAAGTGGCCAAATCTCCATATACTTTCCTTACGGCTGCCGGTTGCCAGTCCGGGAAAAGGGGCCATAATGGTGGATAATGGGAAAAAAATTTTCCAAGAGCAAAAAAGGAAAAGTAAGTGTGTTAAGGCGGGGGCAACCTTTTATCGCCGCGGACCTGTCAACGTTTGTTAATTTTACCGCGGCCAGCTGAGGTGGAAACGTTAATTGTTTATATCTTAGACTGTTTTGATTTAATAATTTTAATTCAATTGCATTTAATCGTGACATTAGAATAAAATATAGCTACACCAAAAATGAATATAAAGTGATTTAACAAAATATAAAAGTGATTTTCATAAAAAGAAAGCTCAAATCAAAAAATATACCGCAGTAAAAAAAAGGGAACTAATTTAATGTTTCTTGTGCGGCCCGGTACCGGTCCGCGGACCGAGGGTTGCGGAACACTGTGTTAAGGGACTCTCCTCCTGTACCAAAACTCAGAAGGTACGAACTGAAGGAGGAGAAATCTCTGGAAATAGTGGGGGCCAGTGGCGCACAAGGGAGGTCCTAGGGTCAGGCACTCCAAAGCCCGATTTTTCCGATTGATTATAATTCTAAGTATATAGCATGTAAAATTTAATTAATTATTTGTTATTAATGATTAATTTTATTAATTAATGTTGTGACATCTCTCGCGTTCTTCTTCTAACATAACCTCTATGTTCTTTGACGGCCACGATTAATGGCAAAACTTTTCCAACCCAAATCCAAGAAGTGAAACGAAGCATAGATGCAAATAAGATAACCTTTAAAAGGATAGAAAGTTTAGTGAGCAATGATGGCAATTTAGAGAAACTCTGTTTGGAAAAGGTAGAAGTGTAATTTGACGGCCTACCAAAGCATCACGGATCCAGCCTTTACTACAAGGTGCATAGTATTGCACGCGAGGCAACTTAAAACCCGAAGTGATTGAACCGTTGAGTATTCAACCAAGGTAGGAAGATTATATTCTGAACGCTAGTATATTATTGAGACGAGATTAGGCAGATATAATATATTTATATTGATAAGTGATCTAATTGCGCGATCCGAGTTAGTTAAGACTACGTGTAGTGGTTTATTCTCACTTAATATGTTTGTTCGATATCTAAGTAATTTAAGTTAAATTCTTTATAAAAGTCATATTAAGAATTATATAATGTCTCATCTCTCTCATTCCGAGAATCCCACACCTCTAACTTACGCGGAAACCCCACGACATAGCTATCGAACGATGGCCATGTCGCAATGTTATTTATTTATTCAGTAATTAGTTTTTTATTGTTTTTTGTTCCCGAAAATCGACAAAATCAAAAGAAGCATGATACAAGAATGGTGGACTTTCGACTCTGGACCCCCCTCCTCTTAAAAAATTCCTGTGTGTGCTACTGGAGGCGGCTTAGGACGCCGGGGAGATTAAAAACGGCATTGGGTTCAGCATCGATTCCGTAGTACAAAAAAATTTACAAGATAATCTTCACAGAAATGTTGAGCTGTTTAATTTCTTTTTGCAGCAATTAAATTAGATTGGTGGATAATTATCCACCATAATACAGTGAGATAACTTCTTATTAATCATTAAAAAAATTTTTTTAGCCCTGTTGAGAGAGCAAAGAAATAACAATTGCAGTACCAGTTCTTTAGCAAAAAAAAAAATTATATTAAATAGACTTAAGTAAAAAGTTCAATATATATAATCAGTTACACGTGCGCGGATGCACTCTAATTAACAGACAGCATACCATCCAAATATTGGCCGTGATAATGAGCAAATTAAGAAATGGACGCAGAAAAATAAAAACAGAAAAATAATGATTTATAACTCCTTTTAAAAAGGTAAATCAATCATATAAATACATGTAATAAATACAAGCGACTCTAATCACTCATTCTAATTTTGACGAATACCAACGATGGACAAAATGGATTTTAAAAATGCATCATTCAAATCTGAATGGCTTTCAGACACCATGGGGTCCTTTACACTGTCATCTAATAATCTACAATTGCATATAATCAATTTGATAATTAAATGCCAAAATCATAACTTTTTTCCACGATAATAGCTGTGACAACCAGAAGTAATTACAATCATCATAATTACTACCAATTTGGATGCATTCAGTTACAATATGATTGATTCGATAATTCTCAAAAGAGTTTCAAGGAGCTATTAATGAATAAAAAAAATTGTACTCTAATGTGGAAAATATTTAAATGAATTCATCTGAAATCGCTTATATTTGGTCCTATGAATTCGAAATTAGGATGATTTCAATTAAATTTGTTTCAAATTTGTCTGTTATATCCACAATCTTCTAGTGACATTGGATACGTTTTTAATCGTTATTCGATTTAATAGTTCTATTAATTATTCTGTTTAATAGTTATATTCAACAATAGAGTAAAAAAAGAATACAATCTTCTAATTTTACTCTATCGAACTCTCACAACAGAATAAAACGTTAAAAAACCAATTTAATGAATGTATTTTTTTTTTTGAAAAAATCGAACTGTCAACAGAATAAAAGGTTAAAAACCAATTTAATGAATGTATTTTTTGAAAAAATCGAACTGTCAACAGAATAAAACGTTAAAAACCAATTTAATGAATATATTTTTTAAAAAATAATGCAAAAAAGATTGTTGAATAAATACACATTTGTTTTAAACAAGATTACCAATAAAAATTAGTTGTCTAAGTTTCCTAGAGCAACTAGTTTTTCCTTAGAGTTAATTTTTTGATTGCGTTCTGCCGGTTGGAATATAGATTATTTTAATCTCTGGATTTTAATATATTTTTGCTTCCGATTCATTGCATCCAGTTCCCAGTAACTTTGAATTCTCTCAGATATAAATTTTCGTGTCGTTTAACATTAAAAATTAAACAAACAGAACTAAAAATCAATACACATTTTTCCTGAAGCAAAATGTTCGAAGATTATTCTTTGTCTAAAAGATTAAAGCATATTAAATCCGTTTATCATATTTTTCCTTTAAAAATAATTTACATGTTTTTTTTAAAGAGGTGGGTATCATTTTCGCATTAGAACTTCTCTGACATTCAAGTGCAAGAGACAAAATATGCAGGGACGTATTAAGGCAGTGCTCCGCGACCTTTTTATCACTGCGGACCGATCAACGTTTGATAATTTTACCGCGGCCCGCTGAGGGTGGGACACGTGGATTGTTTATATTTTAGAGATTGTTTTGGTTTAACAATTTTAATTTAGTTACATTTAAATATGCCTTCAGAATAAAATATAGTTACACCAGAAATGAATAAAACTGATTTAATGTGGAATATAAGTGATTTCTAGTGAAGTTGCGCGCAAATCCGAGAGAAAAGTACCACTTTAAAATAAAAATGGAAATAGTTTAATATTTCTACTAGGCGGCCCCGGCACCATTTGATCCACGGACCGGTACGGGTCCGCGGACCGAGAGGTGCGGATCACTGCCTTAAGGCATGGACAAACTGGGTCACATCAAGGCCAGCCCGTCGAAGTTTTCAATTCAGCTTTATGAATATCATCATGAGAATAGTTTCAATCAAAAAATGTTATTCTTGAACATATCCTCCGAAAAACTGGGAACTTTAAACTATATGACAACTGGCTTGTAGTGGAAGGTAAGACTCAGTGGCGCATACAAAGGGGGCTCCTGGGGGGTCGGATTTGATTTTCTCCCGATTGGTTATAATTCTAAGTACCGTAAAATCCGGCGTATAACGCGCAACGCCGTATAACACGCACCTATACTTTCAACCTGAAATTTTCAATTTTTAGGTATATTCGCCGTATAACGCGCACCCCCTTTTTACGAAAAAACTTGAAATGTATGTACGCAATACTGTTATGTTTTGAAATAAATTTTAGAAGTATTATTTCAAGCTTCAGAAAAAAAATAGTGTATTTCTTGAACTGCAACTTTTTAACTTCATGTGAGGTATGCTATTTCTTTTAAATAAACAGTATTTCGATGTATGTAGAAGTCTAATTTTTTTCTATGCTTTGTGACGTCTCTCGCGTCTTTCTGCTAACATAACTCCTATGTTCTTTGACGGCCACGATTAATAAAACTTTTCCAACCCAATACCAGAAGATAAACAAAAGATAATATGTAAATGAGATATACTATAAAAGGATAGAAGCTTTGATGATAAGATATAGCGCGGCAAGCTTAGAGATAGTTTAGTATTGGAATCATTCTGATCGTTAGTGCGGTAAGTTTAAAGATAGCTTAGTGTGTGTATTGTCTTGTAGATCAAGAGTTAGCAGTCCGATAGATTTGGAAAGAATAGAAGTCTTATATAAAAGTTGGAATCTTCTTATACAAAAGTGAATTTATAGCTATCTCTCTTTAGGTAAAGGAAGAGATCTGCAAAGGTAATATTTGATATAGGTAGTTAGTTGAATCGGTTTTATTAACTATAATTAAGATAAAGGATCTGGTTGGTGTGATCTGACTTAAAACACACGGTTTAAATTGGGTGTTAACTCTCACTTTAATTAAAATTGTCAAATTAAATTTAAAAAGTAATATAAGTTATTCTTAATAAAAGTTGTGATACAGAACTACTATGTCTCATCATTTGATAATCCCACACCTCGCTTACTTGGAACCGGCACGACATGGTCATCACAGGATAGCTATGTCACAATAACCTTGAACGTATATAATTCTGGGTTAGGTAATGTAGGTGGAAGTACTATTCTACCTGAAATGTACTTTTCAGGGTCAGAAGAACATTGCAGAGTTTATGAAGTGTATTGAATAGCCGCTTATACAGTTACTTGAAATCCCAAGTAATCTGTCATGTGCTTATTTAAAAAAGAATCATCTCAGGGAAGGGCTCAAGATTGGTATTCGATATTTGGTTCGGAATTTGTTGAGTGCAAAATACAGCCACGGATTTTGCGCAGCTCAAAACTGAATTAGCGAAGGCTTTTCCGCGGTCAAAAATAAGAAGAACTACAGTCGCAGTTCTACGCGTCCCAGCAGGGGAAGAAGTAAGGATCTACTGATTTCGTGTATAGATACTAAAATAGAAGTTTAGAATTAGGAATGTCCCAAGCAGGATTGGTGGATCATATTTTAGTTCGACTCGAACCACAGATACAAGACTATGTGGAGATTCGCGCAATCCACAAACACGATACAACTTTTAGAAGTCTTGGCTATAAATTCGAAGAGATATTCTTTGGTACAAGGGGTTATCAGGGCGATAATATAGAAAGGAACGAGGTCAAAATGCGCATAGGATGCCTAATTTTGAAGCTAATGAAGGTAGAAACTGGAGGAATTCTGAAATAGGACGTAGACCAAATAACGAGTAGAAATGAGTTTTACGAGAATAGCCGTCAAAATAATAGGGGTTCGAGAGGAATAGGTTTCAGAATAATGATCAAAGATTTAAGCAACAGGGTTACTCATTTCGAAATGAGCGAAATGATAATTTTAATAGGGGACCGTAGAAATAATAAGGGTTCGAGTGAAAATTTCAATCGAGGGCGATAGGACGCAAAGGGGACGATTAAATATTGTAAGGTTAATGATCAACCTCAAGGGGTGTCGACAAAGAGAAGACAATTAGACTTTCTCCGATATGGCCATATCACCGTAGAACTTCCCCGTTCCTATTTTATTAAATAACACATTTTGAAAGCGCTATGGGACACCGGAGCAGATAAATCATTTATATCGGAAGAAGTATATAAGAAAATATTTTCTATAAGCAAATTAAAATCGCGAGCCCAGGTAATAACAGCACAGGGTGCGAAATGCTTGGCTGGGGTTGTAGGGTGAATATTCGGATCGAACCATTCGAAAGGAATTGGTCATTTCATGTGTTGAAAGATTTAGAATACCCATGTATACATTCACAGGTATCATTTCATAAAGCGTCAAGAATCGTATTAGATTTTTGATCAGAAATCGTTGAAAATTTAAAATTCACTGGTTGAAGATAATAAGGTAAATAAAGGGAAATTACACGTTAATGGGTCAGAAATGAAGTTAAACATGGTGGCTACAGTTTTACCGAAAAAGCATGGGAAAAATATATAATTGGTGATAAAAGGGTGATTGTGCCATAATCAAGGATTTGGTACTTACTTCATGAGGTATAATTAATAACTGAACAGAAAAAATGACAGGGTAAGTTCATATCTATAGATATTTAGAAAACCGGAAGATAACTCCGGTTAATGCAACGATATGTGAGAGTGGTCCCGATTTCCGTTTGGTGAAGGATTGTTATTTTTATGCGAAACACGCAACGTCATTAGGTGAAATGCGTGTATACATTCAAAATCTTGGGAATGAAATAATGAGAGAGAATTTCATGACAAGCCAATCGCTGGACACTTAGGCAGATTTAAAACGTATCATAAAATTCGGGACGTTTGTTATTTCCGTACATGAGAAAATTCATTAATCAATAATAATGCTCTACATGCCATATGTGCCAAGTTAATAACTATAAAACGCGTTACCAGCTGGTCGATTAAATCAATTATATCGAATTATCGAATGAGATAGTGACGTTAGATTTATTAGGCCCGTATCCTATATCGAGAATAGACGTAACCGCTATATTTTAGTAATAACTGATCATTTCAGCAAATGGGCTGAAATTATACCTCTGGGGCCTCATCGTATAATAGCGGATATTTTTTGATAACTTTTATATCGCGTTATGGGCTCCAATAAAATTAATAAGTGATAATGGTCCCCAATTTATATCCGAGATTTTGAGCACTTAGAAGTGAAAGATTAGGCATAAGGCATGTGAAGACTTTGTTGCATATCGACCACAAGCAAATCGGACTGAAAGAGTTGAGAAATCGAGATATGGTGCAAAATGATTGCAAATTATGTTAATGATCAACACGATACTTGGGATCAGATATGCCCCACGTGTGATTTGCTTACACATGATATTCGTACGGCGGTGAATGAAACAACGGGAAAAACACCTGCTGAATTATTTTTAGGTCGAAAATTGATTACACCATTTCAAAACTAGTTATGATATCGGAAAATTCAAAATTCAAATTCAAGATATAGAGAAAAACTTTTAGGAAGCTAGACTAAATTTTGAAAATTAAACAGGAAGGTGGGAAAAATATTATAATAGACGTAGAAAAAGACATAGAATAAGGTAAAATGATTGGGTCTTATTAGAGCTTACACCCTGTAAGTTCAGCAGCTAACAAAGTATGCGCTAAATTTAAACAAAATTTGAGGGACCTTATAGAGTCTTAGAAGTTAAAATTATAATAATATTGTAATAAGATGGGGAAAAAGATTTAACAGTTAACGTAGATCAAATAAGAATATATCGTCATAGGAAATGTGACGAGGTCAGATGGAACAGGTATCCCAAATGGTATAAGATCAAGTCAAGGAAACTCATTGCTTCCGGAAAAGTACATCAGATTCAGTAGTGCAATATGGGAAAGAAGAAAATCTGCGGTGAAACGTAGAAGTTAGAGGCAAAGGGGATTGGTAACCAATCAAATCAATATATAAAATAGAGAGAGAGGACCCATAAAACAAATCACTGGTCAGATCACTACCTGGATTCATTTGGGAATGAAAATAAAAACAAAGGTTTGGGAATAATAGGGGGTGATAAAAGATCAGGTGGTATTAGGGGGCAAGTGGACCACAAAGAAAGTGGCAAAGAAAGGGAACAAATAATAATAATAAAAGACAAATGTCGTAGTACTATTTCTAGAAGAAGGAAAAAAGAACAAAAGAGAATGCACAGAAGTTCCAGATATGAATCAGAATGCAACTTAGGCCACGACGGAGAACAGAGCCCCGACCAGCCAAAGGGAGACAATTGGCGTAAGTCAAGGAAAGGACGAAACAAAGGAATTACAAGCCTAACGAAATTCAGTACAACCGAGGAAAGAAAAGAGTAGAGTAGCACCGTTGGACGTGATGGTGGGGAAAACATATAAAATAGAAAAGGTTGTATTGTTTCGTTTTTGCCAGAGTCTTCCAACAAGTGAAGGATAGGAAAATTGTACAAAGAAGGAAGTCTCGGGCGATGCTTAAAGTTATAAGCCAAGTCAAACACTACAATACGGTGTTTATTTAATTTTGGAACTTTTTGACTTGTTAAAATTTTTTCTGCAGAAGAAAGCTTATTTGCCCCAGCAATCACACATTTGAACGCTTCGATGTATGACTTCGTGAGATGCGAAAATTCCTTTGGTTATTTGTTATAATAGTTTATTGAAAAATATTTTGTCATTGTAATATATTGACATATATAATTTGTTGTATTGTTACGTATTATGAGGCATCTGGTTCGAAACGCGGCGTAGTCAGGGCACTAACAATAATAACGGCGCTGCGCATCATTTGCGGAGTTTTTGGAACCAGATGTGGGAATGAAGTGAAAATTTATTGTGATATATAAATAATATATAATAATTGTGAAATTGATTGATATTATGGAAATAGAGACTCAAAAGTTTTCATTTCAGGAACTGACCCTGAAAATCTTGAAAAGTATGAAATTTATAACTTCAACAGAAAGACGGAAATTACCAGCTCCATATGCAGTGTTAGATTCAGGTGGGTCTGCGCACCCAGAATATTTTTAGAAAATTTAGAGATGTATAAATATTTTAAATAATTGAATGTTAAAAAGTGAGAGTGGACATAAGTAAACAGTAATTATTAATGTTGGCCTAGTTATTGGAGTAAATTGTGTCACGAGTTTAATTTAAATTGAATATTAAGATTTTATTATAAGATGAGTAATGAAAAGAAAATTAAAGATCAAGATAAATATTGGAAATTATAAAGAAGTTAAAATTTAAGATTAAAATTGCAATGAAATTAAGAATCAAGATAAATATTGGAAATTATAAAAGTTAAAAATGAGATTTAAGATTAAAAATTTAAATAAAACTCAGAAAGCGAAGAAATTTAGAAATAGAGATTTAGACACGTAATTTATTAAGGGCATTGAGAACCCTTAGAAGTAAATCACGTTTTCTTCTGGAGGGTTGTGACGTCTCTCGCGTCTTTCTGCTAACATAACTCCTATGTTCTTTGACGGCCACGATTAATGGCAAAACCAACCAATACCAGAAGATAAACAAAAGATAATATGTAAATAGAGATATACTATAAAAAGGATAGAAGCTTTGATGATAAGATATAGCGCAGCAAGCTTAGAGATAGTTTAGTGTGGAATTTCTGATCGTTAGTGCGGTAAGTTTAAAGATAACTTAGTGTGTAATCTTGTAGATCAAGAGTTAGCAGTCCGATAGATTTGGAAAGAATAGAAGTCTTATATAAAAGTTGGAATCTTCTTATACAAAAGGGTAATTTATAGCTATCTCTCTTTAGGTAAAGGAAGGAGATCTGCAAAAGGTAATATTTGATATAGGTAGTTAGTTGAATCGGTTTTATTAACTATAATTAAGATAAAGGATCTAGTTGTGTGATCTGACTTAAAAAGTACGGTTTTAATTGGGTGTTAACTCTCACTTTAATTAAAATTGTCAAATTAAATTTAAGTAATATAGGGTATTAACTTTAAAGTTGTATTAAGAACTACTATGTCTCATCATTTTGATAATCCCACACCTCTAGCTTACGCGGAACCGGCACGACATGGTCATCACAGGATGGCTATGTCGCAGCTTATCTTTGTTTATTTTTTAAGCTCTCATTTTTTTTTATACTCGGCGCATAACGCGCACCCGTAAACTTCGATCTCATTTTTTGTGTTAAAAGTGCGCGTTATACGCCGGATTTTACGGTATATAATACGTAAAATTTAATTAAATATTTGTTATTAATGATTAATTTTATTAATTAATGCTAATTATTTATTCAATAATTAGTTTTTTTACTGTGTTTTGTTCCTGAAAATCGACAAAAACAAAAATAGCATGATACAAGAATGGTGAACTTTCAACCCTGGACAACCCCCTCCTTGAAAAATTCCTGCGTGCGCTACTGGTAAGACTGCATTATTAAGTCCGTGCCTAGGGCTATTATCATACACAATTAGAACTCATTAATCGAAAGGTAGCAGTTGGTCGAGTCGGTTTGTGCCTGGGTTTGTGAGACTGTGAGTTCTGTACATTTATTTGCTACCGTTTGTACGAGTATTTCATAGCGTATGCTATATACTGTCTACTCATAAATATCGCAAGTGGAATCTCCTTTTGCGTAGATGACCAGGGACTCGAGAAATCATAAGATGTAAAAAATATGGAATCTGCAATGTACAGGGAGAGAAAAATATTGGATTCAAATCAAGTAGTTCTCAAACTTATTGCGCCTGAGAATCTCTTCTAATTTAAAAAATTTGACCATGTGAAATAACTATTTCTCAATGCATAATAGAAAAATTATAATTTTAACTTTGATGTCCTGAAAATAAAGTACAAATATAACACTGTGATATCTGAAGTTGTATTTTTATCCAAATTATAGCTTTTGTGCATTAAAATACAAAACACATTTTTTTTATTCAATGAGTCGGGAAAACTTTTATTCTGACATATTTTAGACAAGTTATTACACACAACAGCTTAAAGGTCCCGTTCTGTTTAAACGTAAAGACCGTCCTTTTCACGATTAGGCCAGATTTTCTACACCAAGTGAACGAAGCTTGTCATTCCTTGTATTTAGAATTAAAAAAATTTATTCTAAACTTTTAAATATTTTTTTTTTTTTCATTTTTTTTAACACGTAAAAATCATTACAAAATGATTTTAACTTTCATAATAATGGAAATGCGTTACAAATATTTTACTTCATATTAAACCTTTTGCGAACCCCTTGACGTTGTCCATGGATCCCCAAAACTAATTTTAATTTTCCACGGACCCCCTTAGCAGTCACAAGGACCCCCAGAGGTCTGCAGAAACCCCTTTGGGAACCTAAGATTCAAATAGAATTAGTATAGACAAAAAGAAAAAGTTTTTAATAAAAAAAATCTTCATTGTGAAATCGTTTACACCAAGAACTGAGCATTCAAAACTAAAGACGATAGAATTTATAAAAATATCAACACGTTAAACCAATGATTAATATTCATAATCCTTTTGTCAGCAGCGACAAGCATAGATATCTACCAACAGAAAATCTACACTCGAGAAGGAGAAGTAGAAAAAAAGAAGCATTTAACACAGAACACCAGTAGCAGAAGCAACGCGCTAAGAAACCACTTGTAACTATATTCCCATGTCCAAGGACAGTGGGTGTGTGAAAAAGCGAAAAATAAAATTAAAAAAACACACATACACAACGCGGTGAAAGGAGAGGAGAAAAAAACCAAAAAGAAAGAGCAAAAAAAGAGGGGAGATAGAAAAGAAGGAATTTCGCTTTTCCTCTGTGTTGTCCGAGAAGGAATGGAGCGTGGGAAAGTAATTCAGGAGGGATAATTATTGCTGAGGACGAGTTTTCCAAGCCCGCCACAAATTCGCGTTTGCTTTTTTTCCCCTCTCTGTTGTACTTCTTTATTTACTCTCGCACTTTTCTTCGAGCCTCTTGGTAAGCCGCGAGCAAAATGGCCGTGAAAAGCGGGCTGGTCCAACAGCTTCCGTTGACAACAGCAAAAAATTAAGGTTTCTTCTCACTTGGTGAGAAATTGTGTCATCTAGCATGACTTCGAGATCAGTCAATAGTAACCTCCCCTCCACACTTCCCATTAAAAATAACTCCTGGAATTGATTTTCCACCTTAGTACGGAACCGGAATTGTTCTAGACACAACAGCTATTAGTTTTCCTATTCACACACAACTGATATTGACTTCTTTGACTTTTGGAAGGAAATCGTATAAAAAAATTACAACGGCAAACAACTCCAAATGTTTTTCCTCAAGAATTATTAATAGATATTTCCATTATAAAACGTCAAGTTTGAGAAGTACAAGAGAGATTCTTTTCCTTTTTTTTACGAGAGCCGAAATATTTCTTTACAGCTGTAAATGGTAAAGAAAACATCTTGATGAAGAAAGCACAATTCTTTATTAAAAATCTCCTAAGCTCAAACACACAAAGTCCCCCAGAAGAAATCAACAGAACCAAAAAATTTAGTAGCAACAATGTTAGACAACGAATTTCCTTCGCTAACATTGTTAGCGGTAATATCCACAGCCCTCGTGGCGCACAAGGAGGGGTCCACTCGGTCGGACTCTCCCAAGCCCTTGATTCTTTTCAGTTGATTATAATCCATATGTACTTAGTGCGTAAAATTTAATTTGTTAATAATTAATTTTATTAATTAATGATAAATATTTATTCAATAATTAATTTTGTACTGGTTTTTGTTCCCGAAAATCTACAAAATCAAAGGAATATGTTGAGCGGCGTATTGGAGCATGATACGAGAATGGTGGACTTTTGACCCTTGACCCCCCCCCTTTGAAAATTCCTGTAGCGCACTTGCCTCAACACCAGACAGAAATAGTTCCCATAGAAATAACAATGCCAATAACAAAATACTCCGCGGACTCCCGAACCAAGATAACAATGAATCTGACTTAGCACAAGTCCTGGAACTTTTAAGTATTATTTTTAAATAAATTAAAAGATGCTCTAAAAATATCTTGAACTTATCACTAAGCTTAAGCCATCAAAAGCAGACAAAGGAAAACCTATCTTTTAGTTAAAGCTTTGCTTGAACAAAATTAAGTTAAACTAAAATATAATATCCCCCCCCCCTTTTATATCAATTTAATTTTCACTTTAACGCAAGTTCAGTACTTCCTTTTTTATTTCCACCTATCAATAGTTCTAAATTTATAACTCTGTAAAGGGAAGAAAATCGAAAAGCTCACAACCATCAGTCAATATACGAGTAGTAATGCTCCATACAGGAAGTCGAAGAGTTTTTCCTCTCCCAGCCTACCGAACCTGCACCCAACTTAGCAATACTGCAACACCAGGCACGGTGTTTCACAGATAAGAAACAAAGAACTGCTGCGCAGTCCGTATGCTCTGTGTATGTCTAAGCTGTATAATTCATTATTAAATCCAAAGCCTTACGTGATGCAGGGCCGTTTTCAAGCTCACCGGCACCATAGGCACTATAAATTGTTACGCCCCGATCAGTAGTGCACACAGGAATTTTTCAAGGGGGGAGTCCGGGGTCGAAAGTTTACCATTCTTGTATCATGCTCCTTTTGATTTTGTCGATTTTCGGGAACAAAACTCAGTAAAAAACTAATTAATGAATAAATAATTAGCATTAATTAATAAAACTAATCATTAATGACAAATACTTAATTAAATTTTACGCACTATATACTTAGAATTATAATCAATCGAAAAACCAAGGGCTTTGGGAGGGGTCCGGACCCCCAGGACCACCCCTTGTGTGCGCCACTGCCCCCGATCCCTACAATTTCCAGAGCACCTCCCCCTCCTTCAGTTTTTACTTTGCCAGTGTTGGTTCTGGAAGGATATATTTTCCCTTTACTTAAGCTCTTTTATTAGTTTTTGCTCTTTGGAGAGTCTTTCCATCATACACCACCTATAGACCCGCTGTGTCCTGGACTGGCAACCGGTAGCCGTAAGGAACGGGTAGTGGCATGTTTTTGCCACTCTTGTACATTTCTTACCTTACAGCATCACAGATCCCCTTTTGTAAATTGGTACAGTAAATTAATGAAATCGTTTGCAATTACGATACAGAGTACACGTTATTGTATGAAATGGCTTTCAACTTGTTTATTCTAATTTTTTTCTTCACTTATCGTTTTACTACAATTTACTTTTAGACATCCTTATTCTTTGTTGAATCACTGTCATTGTACTTACACAATAAAGGTTTTCTCCGAGTTTTGATCATTGCAAAATCGTAACAACGATAATCGTTAATATTTGAGCACATAACAACATCAAACTGTTAAGCATATCTTTTTCCATAGTAGATCTCATTTCAGTCTTTACTCTCTTACGGTATCCGACTACTTGCGACAACTTTTTTTTGAAAAAATGGAGATATCGGGATTTTTTTGTGATTTTTATATTTATTTAGTATATATATATTTTAAGGGAAAAGAAATTTACAAATTGGTAAAAAGAAAAAATCTATTATTATTGGAAATGGGGAAAAACTAGTAAAATGGCGCAAAATTACATAAACGGGGTCCGCTCTGTACTAAAATTTTGTAGACAATTCTCAATTTTTTAATTTTGATGTGTTACTTTGTTATATTCCTGTTTGAAGTGAAAGTCTCTAGTTTTTACAAAAACTAGAGCACTTTATCTTAGTGATTGTACGGAATTGCTCAAAAAAACATTGACTATATTCACATGAAGGACTGCAAATTTTGAAATAAAACAGTGATTGATAAATCTGAAGATCAAAATACTTCTAATGTAATGCAAAACATAAGCAAAATTTGGCCAGTATTTTTAAAACTTTTGAGCAATCGCTTTGTCCTCGTTAAGAGTTTTTCCGAAAAAAAAAGCATTTCGAATAAAACGCATTTTAAAGTTTATCTTGTGTAAAGTTATGGCATCTCTGCTTTTACTAAACGCTTGTAGTTTTGTTCTAGTGGAAGAAAATAAAACTTGGTAATGTTATTAATCTAAAAAGATGGCCTATAAAATAAAGTCATAAAAAATTTTGTGAATTTTTGAAAAAAAATCATGATTTTAGGGTAGTCGGATACCTTAAAGACAGAAATTCTTCTCTCATTATTCGTTAGGCGGTGACACGTTCGCTGTAATTTCAACTTTTTTCTCTCCCCAATTTTTTACCCTAGGCATGTGTATAGCGTGTCTAAGCGGAAAAGCGGGCCTGACGTGATGTACACAGACCTTCTCATGCGGGGGTTATATTTTAAGAAACACGTTGACGAAAGTGTCGAGGGAAATTTAAAAGATAAAAATGAAAAATCTGTTGGTCTATGAAGGAAGAAGAGGTTGAATCCCTTATGTATGCCCCTGGATGTTTTGACGATTTGGGAAAATTGATGAGTAGCGTGAGACTTAAGGTATCCGACTACGTTCGGAACCGTGATTTTGCAAAAGCGTATAAATGGATAATATTCATATTTAGTGTCACTTAGATTAGAAAACATAAATAAAATTGTTTTAAGAATAGTATTACAATAAAAAATTATTTAAGTACAATATTTTAACAAAAAAGGAACATAGAATGACCTATTTTCAAAACATTCTCCTTTTAAGAAAAATGCTTCTACTATAATAATATTTTGCCTGTATGTAGCTCAGACCTCTGTACAGAGGCTCAACTAGAATTTCTGAAATATATAACTTAGAAGTGGATTTATCCATATTTTACTGCAACAGAGGGGAGAAATTTTAAGGAAAAAAACGCCGATAATTATTTCAATTGATAGTAAATCTGAAAACAATGTGATTTTTTCAAAAATCCTAGTTCAGACTCTCCGGAGAAGTCTTTATTTCATCTAAACACACACACACACAATATTATTATTATTATAGAAGCATTTTTCATTAAAGGAGAACATTTTGAAAAAATGCTATTCTAAGTTAATTTTTGACAAAATATTGTATTTAAATAAATTTTTTTGTCAAAATGTCCTTAAAACAATTGTATACATGTATTCTAATCTAACAAGGAGAGAGGGGCACGACTAAGGAAATTCATTTGGGATCGAGACTTGGTGTATGTATTATATAACTGATTGTTCACCCTCAATGTAGTCCGTCGAATGGCCAGTCAATTCCGGAGAAATCAGCCTTCGAAATTCATGCTAAGCTTTTATACAATTAAATTTTAATTTTCCGCAACGAGTTCGTAGCGATTGGTAAATCGTCTGCTTTCCATGCTGGAGGTTAGGGTTCGATTCCACGCGATCAACTTTTTTCTTCAATTCATTTAATTATGTTTTAATTAAATAAATTTGTTATTTATATATGAAAGGCTTATTAAATATTAAATTATATTTTTTGTAATTATTTTGTATTTTTATAAAATAAATAAATTACTTTGATTATATAAATAATTATATTAAATTTTATAAATCTATTTAATATTAATAAATAATATTTATAATAAAATATATAATAAATATTAAGCCAGTATTTTTACAAAAGAAATTAGTTGCAAATAGTTTTAATATTAAATACAAAATATACTATAAATAAATATTATATATAATATAAAATAATTTGTAATATATTATTAAATTAATTATTTTTATAATTAATATAATAAAAACATGTCGTTTGTATATGTTATTGAAGTGGTATTTTTACAATTTTATAAAATATTTAATAAGTCCTTTTCAAATAAATTTATTTAATTTCAAAAAATTTATTTAAATAATTTCTATAATAAATTAATAATAATTTCAATAATAAATTAATAATAATTTCAATAATAAATTAATAATATTTCTTATTAATACTAATGCTTAATAATAATAAATTAATTATAATAAATAGTGATTAATTAATTATAATAAATAGTAACTAATTAATTATAATAAATAGTAACTAATTAATTAATTTTTATAAATAATAATTAATTTACTAATTTTAATCATTAATAATTTTTATTAATAATTATTTTAAATATTTTTATTTAATAAGTATTTTTAATATTTTTAATTAATATTAATTTTTAATAATTTTACTAATAAAAAAATTTAAGTTATATATTTTAAATTTTTTTTATTTTTTATAAACTCTAAAATAATTACAAAAATATAATTTAATACTTAATAACTTTCATAAATAAATTTATTTAATTATAAGAATATTAATGAATTGAAGAAAAAAGTTGATCGCGTGGAATCGAACCTAACCTCCATAGAAAGCAGACGATTTACCAATCAAGCTACGAACTCGTTGCGGGAAAATTAAAACCCCAATTGTATAAAAGCTTAGCATGAATTTCGAAGGCTGATTTCTCGAATTGACTGGCCATTCAGCGGAATTACATTGAGGGGTGAGCACCCTAAAAGAGTACTGCTATTACACCAAGTCTCGATCCGAAATGAATTTCCTTAGTCGTGCCCTCCCCTTGTAAGTGAAACTAAATATCATGAAAATTATCCATTTATGCGCTGTTTTAAAATCTCGGTTCCGAACGTTGTCGGGGATACCTTAAGCTACTAATACACTACCACTACTTAAAGCTACTAATTACATTATTTACATTTATATACAAGTTATTCAAACTATTGAGTATTTCAATTCCACAGAATATTTTATTGGCGATGCAGAAGGCAAAACACAACGTCTCTTTGCGAGTGTTTCAAGCGGACTAACTTCTACACTTCTTGGGAGGTTCGCAGGTGGAGTGTTGTTTTTCTCATGGCCATCGGTTGTCGGCGCGATGCGATGTCAGATGAAAGGACCCTGCAACATTTTAGGAGTGCACGTGTGGATATGAATGGCGTAGTGCTATTTGCATAGGGAAGCCGATCTTGCAGCTGCGAGGCGGGTAAACACAAAATTTTGGACAACAGATATATAATAAGATTTTCAAAACCGTATTTACTCGAATCTAAACCGCACCTTTTTCCGATGTTAACGCTACTGAAAATCCGTTGCGACTCAGAATCAAAGCAAAAAAAAATTCATTGGATGGTGCAGTTAGAACAATTACAGGTTGATGTATGTATTTAAAAGTTTATAATATTGGTAAAACAACTACCGTAAAATCCGGCGTATAATGCGCACCTATACTTTTGAGCTGCATTTTTTAATTTTTAGGTATATTCGCCGTGTAACGCGCAACCCCTTTTTACAAAAAAAATCTGAAATGTTGGTGTACAATGCTCTTATGTCTTGAAGTTATTTATACGAGGTATTATCCTAGACTTTTAAAAAAACAGTATACTTTTAGAACTATAACTCTCTCTTTTAGTTCATAAGGCATGTCTCTCATTTCGTTTAAATAAATTATATTTCAATATGTATAAAAGTAAAACTTTTTTATGCTCATCTCTTTTGTTATTTTTAAAGCTATAATTTTTATTCTCGGTGTATAGCGCGCACCCTTAAATTTCGGTCTTATTTTTTGTGTTAAAAGTGCGCGTTATACGCCTGATTTTACGGTAATTATTCACTTATTATTCGTTCTGATTTTCAATTAATTTTAATTTCGTAAAATTGGATATTGATAAACAATTTTACACTATTTTTCATTTAAAAAAACTTGTTGAGAATTTGGGGTGAGGGTTAGGTTCGAAAAAATACGGTATATAAAACAAAATCACAGATATGATATAAGATTTAACGAATACTCTCTTACTGCTTTTTAATCCTAAACTAAAAGACGAGAAGAAAGATTCAATCGTTTCAGAAAGAAAGACAATGATTTATTTTTCTCATTATTCTAGCTCAAAGATCTATGAATTTTCTATCAAATAGCTTCGCTAAGAACTGTTTTAATGAATTAAATTCTTTATGATTAATTTTTGTGTGCTTTACACTTCAATCGATAGGCCGTTTATAAATGTCGCACTTCGAAGCAACACAAAAGACTATTGGCGACGGACCTCGTAATTTTGAACCACGGTCAGGTGACAAAGATGACACCTGAGTCTGCACCCCACTCTTTCAACTTTACAATTACAAATAAAGAGAGAAAAATAAATGCAAAACAAGCGTGGAATTCACAAACAGCAAAAAGTGGATAATTCTTCCTCCTTCCTTTAGACTTAAACAAGTAATATATATAAAAAATTAAGTCGATTCCTACTTTGAATCGGATTCTATTCCCAGGCTGGGCGTGGTCGACTCAGCCTTTCATCCCTATTGCAGTGGGTTTATAAATGAGTACCAAGCTTGCTTGGGGACTCAAACACTGGGGATCTCGCTTCAGACTGACCACCTGATCTGGACATCAGCTCATGCACCTCAGCACCCAATGGTCACGTATACTGGAATGGGCACAGTAGGCCCTGGCCCTCATGGGCAGTTGCGCCACTGAGTTTGAGTTATATATATATATATAATTCAATCACAACAATAATCAATTAAAAAATTGAAACCATATGAATCTTATAACATTAAATCCCATTTCAAAATATCAATGGCGAATATAAGAGATAAAATTCAACGCGTTTCAAACAAAATTAAAATTATAAAATTAAAATTTATAAAAATATCCAAGTGCGGTTGGAATATAGATTATTTTAATCTCTGGATTTTAATATATTTTTGCTTCCGATTCATTGCATCAGTTCCCAGTAACTTTGAATTCTCTCAGATATAAATTTTCGTGTCGTTTAACATTAAAAATTAAACAAACAGAACTAAAATCAATACACATTTTTCTAAGTAAAATGTTCGAAGATTATTCTTTGTCTAAAGATTAAGCATATTAAATCCGTTTATCATATTTTTTCCTTTAAAAATAATTTACATGTTTTTAAAGAGGTGGGTTATCATTTTTGCATTAGAACTTCTCTGACATTCAAATTGCAAGAGACAAAATATGCAGGGACGTATTAAGGCGGTGCTCCGCGACCTTTTTATCACTGCGGACCGATCAACGTTTGATAATTTTACGCGGCCCGCTGAGGGTGGGACTTGCGATAGTTGCATTTTATATTTTAGAGATTGTTTTGGTTTAACAATTTTAATTTAGTTACATTTAAATATGCCTTCAGAATAAAATATAGTTACACCAGAAATGAATAAAACTGATTTAATGTGGAATATAAGTGATTTCTAGTGAAGTTGCGCGCAAATCCGAGAGAAAAGTACCACTTTAAAATAAAAATGGAAATAGTTTAATATTTCTACTAGGCGGCCCCGGCACCATTTGATCCACGGACCGGTACGGGTCCGCGGACCGAGAGGTGCGGATCACTGCTTGTAAGGCATGGACAAACTGGGTCACATCAAGGCCAGCCCGTCGAAGTTTTCAATTCAGCTTTATGAATATCATCATGAGAATAGTTTCAATCAAAAAATGTTATTCTTGAACATATCCTCCGAAAAACTGGGAACTTTAAACTATATGACAACTGGCAACAGTGGTAAGACTCAGTGGCGCATACAAAGGGGGCTCCTGGGGGGTCGGATTTGATTTTCTCCCGATTGGTTATAATTCTAAAGTACCGTAAATTCCGGCGTATATAACGCGCAACGCCGTATAACACGCACCTATACTTTCAACCTGAAATTTTTCAATTTTTAGGTATATTCGCCGTATAACGCGCACCTTTTACGAAAAGAAAAAAACTTGAAATGTATGTACGCAATACTGTTATGTTTTGAAATAAATTTTAGAAGTATTATTTCAAGCTTCAGAAAAAAAATAGTGTATTTCTTGAACTGCAACTTTTTAACTTCATGTGAGGTATGCTATTTCTTTTAAATAAACAGTATTTCGATGTATGTAGAAGTCTAATTTTTTTCTATGCTTTGTGACGTCTCTCGCGTCTTTCTGCTAACATAACTCCTATGTTCTTTGACGGCCACGATTAATGGCAAAACTTTTCCAACCCAATACCAAGAAGATAAACAAAGATAATATGTAAATGAGATATACTATAAAAGGATAGAAGCTTTGATGATAAGATATAGCGCGGCAAGCTTAGAGATAGTTTAGTATTGGAATCATTCTGATCGTTAGTGCGGTAAGTTTAAAGATAGCTTAGTGTGTGTATTGTCTTGTAGATCAAGAGTTAGCAGTCCGATAGATTTGGAAAGAATAGAAGTCTTATATAAAAGTTGGAATCTTCTTATACAAAAGTGAATTTATAGCTATCTCTCTTTAGGTAAAGGAAGAGATCTGCAAAGGTAATATTTGATATAGGTAGTTAGTTGAATCGGTTTTATTAACTATAATTAAGATAAAGGATCTGGTTGGTGTGATCTGACTTAAAACACACGGTTTAAATTGGGTGTTAACTCTCACTTTAATTAAAATTGTCAAATTAAATTTAAAAAGTAATATAAGTTATTCTTAATAAAAGTTGTGATACAGAACTACTATGTCTCATCATTTGATAATCCCACACCTCGCTTACTTGGAACCGGCACGACATGGTCATCACAGGATAGCTATGTCACAATAACCTTGAACGTATATAATTCTGGGTTAGGTAATGTAGGTGGAAGTACTATTCTACCTGAAATGTACTTTTCAGGGTCAGAAGAACATTGCAGAGTTTATGAAGTGTATTGAATAGCCGCTTATACAGTTACTTGAAATCCCAAGTAATCTGTCATGTGCTTATTTAAAAAAGAATCATCTCAGGGAAGGGCTCAAGATTGGTATTCGATATTTGGTTCGGAATTTGTTGAGTGCAAAATACAGCCACGGATTTTGCGCAGCTCAAAACTGAATTAGCGAAGGCTTTTCCGCGGTCAAAAATAAGAAGAACTACAGTCGCAGTTCTACGCGTCCCAGCAGGGGAAGAAGTAAGGATCTACTGATTTCGTGTATAGATACTAAAATAGAAGTTTAGAATTAGGAATGTCCCAAGCAGGATTGGTGGATCATATTTTAGTTCGACTCGAACCACAGATACAAGACTATGTGGAGATTCGCGCAATCCACAAACACGATACAACTTTTAGAAGTCTTGGCTATAAATTCGAAGAGATATTCTTTGGTACAAGGGGTTATCAGGGCGATAATATAGAAAGGAACGAGGTCAAAATGCGCATAGGATGCCTAATTTTGAAGCTAATGAAGGTAGAAACTGGAGGAATTCTGAAATAGGACGTAGACCAAATAACGAGTAGAAATGAGTTTTACGAGAATAGCCGTCAAAATAATAGGGGTTCGAGAGGAATAGGTTTCAGAATAATGATCAAAGATTTAAGCAACAGGGTTACTCATTTCGAAATGAGCGAAATGATAATTTTAATAGGGGACCGTAGAAATAATAAGGGTTCGAGTGAAAATTTCAATCGAGGGCGATAGGACGCAAAGGGGACGATTAAATATTGTAAGGTTAATGATCAACCTCAAGGGGTGTCGACAAAGAGAAGACAATTAGACTTTCTCCGATATGGCCATATCACCGTAGAACTTCCCCGTTCCTATTTTATTAAATAACACATTTTGAAAGCGCTATGGGACACCGGAGCAGATAAATCATTTATATCGGAAGAAGTATATAAGAAAATATTTTCTATAAGCAAATTAAAATCGCGAGCCCAGGTAATAACAGCACAGGGTGCGAAATGCTTGGCTGGGGTTGTAGGGTGAATATTCGGATCGAACTGTGCCCTGTCCCCCCGGGCGGCATTAACCTGACTCCCCCCGGTTTTTGGGGGAAATAGGGGGGGCCGTGGTGTTACCTCGACCACAAAAGTTGCCCGGCCCTTCCCCAACAGCACAGCCCTCGTACTGTGTGCTTCAGATTGCAGTATTAATAAAAATGAAATCACACACACGTTTTTTTTCAGCATATCACTGTTTTCCTTTGTAATATTAATTTATGTATGCATGCATATTAAATACAAATATCAGTATTTTATATAGAAATATTAGGGCAGTTTGAAAACTGGGTCTACGAAATGGTCATTTCATCTAAGAAGGGAGTTTTTTTTTTTTTAAAGCCAAAAGAATCCACTAAGTAAAGTATTAATCACCCCTGAAGGTGTAAAAATAGAAGAATGAATGGCTTGTGAAAATAGAAGTATATAATAATATGAATTTTTTGAATGAAATATATAACATAGCGCAGGGCCGGCTCTAGCAGTTTTGTCAGCCCGGACAAAAATGGAAAATGTCGCCCCTCTTGCCAAAGCAAGGGGAAAAAAAGATAAATTGTTCACATAGATACAAACCTATAAAACTTGAATAATTCTTGCCAACAAAAAAGCAGCTTAACAATATATACTTATACATTTATTTTAAGTCTTAAATAAAACACAATAATTCGGAATTAAGCACATAATTACTTGTTATTATTTCAAACAAGTAAAATGTAAAAGAAAAGAAATAGTTCGTTTCAGCTAGGCCAATTTGTTCGAAAAAGAGTCTGCTGATGGTGAGGATTACAAGCTTTTATTTTAACTCATAGTAACTACCCTCAAGATTAAAATAAAGCATCTCTGTGGCTCTCTATCTACTAAAAACTCATGTTACCCTTGTCCCCTTTTTGATAGTTGATACCGGACATCGTATGAGTGAAAGGAATGTCCGTTGTGACCCTACTCTTGGATGAGGAGAAAGTTACTATTTAAAGATATGTAAACAAATCAAATTTGATGATATAAGATATACTCCCACTTCGAACCCAATAAAAAAGAAAAATGACAATAAACATGCAGAGTACAAATTAAGGAAATAAGATACGTTAAATGAAATATCGAATTCACACCCAATAATATTTTAGAAAATATATCAATTTTTTGGAAAATAAAAAAAAATATTTTCCAATTTCGTTCCAAATGCCGCACTTAAAATTTACCGCCCCGGGCAGGGTCCGGTTTGTCTGGCCCTAGAGCCGACCCTGCATAGCACCAGAGCACAAAACTTACTGCGTATCTAAATCCAATTTTTCAGAAGAAGAAAAAAAAAGTAATGACATTTTCTTAATTGTTCCAGTTAAACAAAATCATTTTTTGTATACTATTTTTCAAACTACAAACCAAACTTCTCTCACAAGAGTGAATTCCACAGAAACAGGAGTAAAAAAGAAAACAAAAACGTAGTGTGTTTTTAACTTTCCTTTTGTTGTTTTTCTAAGAAAAACTACTTTTGTTCTCAGTAAACTCCAAATTTATTCAAAGACCGACCAGCAACAAAAAAAAGAAAAATGTGTGAGGTAAAGGAAAGATCTCAAGATGCGGTACAACAAAAGATTGTCGAACAATCAATCAAAGTGCAGTTGAAAAAAAAAATCGTTTCACTTGAAGTTACTTTCACCAAAACACTTTAACCGTAACGGGAAAGAAGAAAAGAATTGCAAAGTCAGCAGGGGGTTGGGAATGATCCTAACCATGACGATAACTAAATTTTAGCATTTAGAAAACTTGCACTGTACGATATAAAGCAATTACGAACACGTAGTTTTTCGAAGTTAATATAATTAAAAATAGATACCAAAGTTCGAAGTAAAATTTTATACAAATATTTAAAGTGTAATGATTCAATACCGGAATCTTTCGACCATTTTAAGTAACGGGTTACTGAAAAAATTTTTAAAAAAAGTTCCGTAAAATAAACTCAAAAATCTTATTATTAAAAGTATTTCATTTATATAAACTAAAAAAAAAGCAAAATAAAAACGATATTTTTTAAATAAATAATACTGATTTGTTCACAGAAAAAAAAAATCGTGTTTGCTCGTAAGCTTTTAAGCAAATGCAAATTGAAACTGTAAAATTAGGTTATTCTGAAATAGGATTGAGGAACATATATTACTTTTCACTCGGTTCAGAAAATATTTTTCACTGTAGGCTAAAAACTATGGAGAAAAATTGCTTATCCTTTCAATTCCAAAACACAGTTTTAGACATAAAATAAATGTTTATCATTGGTATTACATATTTTTAAAACTAAGGTCATTACTGGTGAAAGCAGGTGTTAATGGTAACAGTGACGCCGCTTTAAGCTCATTTCGGGTCCTAGATGCAGAAGATCTACAGGCGCTGGAGGATCAAAATGTATAACCAGAAAATCTGGCTAAGTCCAGTTTATCCGGGGCCCTGGGCGCTGGCCCCAAGCGCCCAGTGGATAAACCGGCAATGAATGGTAATATAAATAAAACTGTAAGGTGGTTAGCTATTCAATTTATTGGTAGATGAAACTGGTCCTTGGCAGCTAATAAAAAATGATCATCAAAATCAAGCCTTGTACATGAGTTAGTAGTAATATATAAGAAACAGATGTTTGAAGAAAAATCAAAAATATTCAAAAGCAACGATTAAAGAAAAATTCAGAACATTTTTCAGATAATGCTAAATACGAAATAAAAACATTAAAAACAGCAGAACATTCGGTTAAAAAACGTCAGAATAGTTAAGGGACAAAAACACGATTATATTTTAAATCATCTTTCAGTAAAAAAAAAGCGAGGTGTTATCTATCGGTCTAATATAACCAATTAGTAAGCTCATGATAGTTATCTCCAGCCTTATGACGTAAAAATGACGTCAGAGTGATAAAAATCTTAAAATTTTCTCTTCATTGGAAATGTTGAGTTATTTGTCTGTTTCTGCGATTGTTAAGGTCAATGATTAGGCCATATATCAAATCATAAATAACGATTTTAAAGCAACACAACGAAATTTCCACAAGGATTGCAGAATATTCGATGACCAATTAACACGAGATCATTTTACTTTATGCCATTTTTAAAATCCAATAGCATTTTTTTTTTTTTGGGAGTAATATCTATTTACTAAAATTTTTGGTCTTCAAACTCCGTCGACTCTCGGAAACCTTGAAACTATAAGGTGTTTTCGGGAAATCACCTAAAAAAAGCCCCTTAGAAGAACATATGATAAAATAACTTTAAAGTAGATCAACATGTTATAAATACTTAAAGTAAAGACAATTAAGAAATACTGTATTCCTTTATTAAAATTTTTTCAACATAGTATATAACTTACACATTCATTCGTGCTCCAGGAGTCATCTACCGTGGGATTATATTTAATTACTGAGGTATGTTTCCATTTTTTTTACAATTATCGAAGTCTTAGTATATTGAAGCTACAACAATCACATTTCCTATTCTGCGTTAATTTAATTCTATACTTTGGTTTTTTCTTGCCGCGTACGTTGAGAAATATTTTTAAGTTAAATACATTGTTCAGAAAGATATTAAAATGTGTATAACTGTGTGAAAAACACTTTTGTGTTTTCTGAAAACTTGCAATCTAAAATTAAGTATCAGTTCCTGCTTAACTTAGTCTTAACCCGGGAAAAATGGTTCGTTAGTGGTCGCGCAGGGTGATGGAGTCACCCCATGATCCTTTATTTTTATAATTATTTTTATTGTACACGATAAAAATCGTAATTGCGAAGAGCAATTTAACTAAGAGAAAGCATACTTATCAACCTTTTAGGACTTTTTAGTTTTTCTTTTATAATTTAATAAAAAATCCAATCAAAACTTATCTAAAATTATTTAAATGTGCGTAACTTTAATAAAGGGGGAAAAAATCACAGACACTTTTCGTTATCATTACAGGAATGAAATTTGTAGGCAAAACTGTCACATTCTGTTCAAGCTATTGTAGTTTATTATCCTTGGATAATCGACACATAGCATGTTGAACTATTTTTTGCTTGTATCTTTTTGACAGGGCGCCAGTGTGTCTTGTGGTTTTATATCTTTCTTGATGGAGTTTCTCAGGTAATATTTGAAAACGTTCCTTTCAACTCAAACGTTTCATGCTCATCACTTTTCTCAAATTTATTTTCGCTATCATGATTAATATCCATTATTTTATTATGTCCTTCCCTTGCTTGATCAGCTTCAACAGAGATCTCACAATGCCAGTTTGTTTCTTTATATTCTGTTCAGTTGTATTTTATATTCAGTTCATTCATATTTATAAACCATAATGAGTTGTCTCCAATCCTAATATATATTATAAACGCGAAAGTTAATAATAAAACTAGATTTCGAAGGGAGAGGTGGTGGCAAGAGATTTTAACATAAAATAAATACTACAAAAAGTAATATTATTGTATTACACTTCCTGATATACAAATTATTTACACTATTTTAAGCGTTCATTACACAAAATTTGTAACAATGACCGTGGAATGAAAAACTATGAAAATAAAATAAAATATCAAAATGTTTTTATCTGTTAGTTTTTTTTCTTTTTCTTTTTTTAATGTTTTTTTTTTCAGTACATGTAAATATATATCTACGCTTTCCCATACTGTTTTTTTATAACTTATATATATATAGTAATATAAAATAAAAGTGAAGAAGTACTATATATATAGTACTTCTTCACTTTTCTTTGTTTATTTTTATTATGTTTATTCAAGCATTAAAAAAAAGCAATCGTTTCAATAGCTATCTGTAAATTTTTCTTTTATTTATTACTTATAGAAAATGGATCTTAATTAATATATATATGTGTGCGTTTTTTTAAAAGAATTATTTCTATTATTTCATTACTAAATTAATTATTTATTTATTAAAAAGTACATCGTCTATTATTTTGGATAAGAATACATTTCAGAGACATTTTTAAGATAACTATACGTAACGATTGATTGATTCATGAAAATCTGAAATTTATTATATTATTTTAGTTTCTTAGAAACTAACTATTATTAAACAAATGATGAAATTTTGTGTGTTGTGTGTGTTTTACTCTGAGCATTAGAATCGTTTTCTTTTTATTGCTTCACATTAATAATTTTTTAACTAATGTAATATTGTTTTTTAAAAGTCATATATCGAAATTTGAAGTTATATCTTATCTGTGAGGGGGAGGGGAAGAGGGACACACACACACACACAATAATTTTACACTAAAAAAACCCCGTATTATGCCGGGCTAGAGAGGGGGGGGACCTGTCTTAAATCGAAAATATGTGGAACAAATTTCGAAAAAGGGAAATTTAATGAAAAAATTTTAGAAATCACTCATCGCGCGCGTACAAACACACACACACACACAATTGCTGACGTCATGAGGGAAAGAGAAAGCCAGTGCAAAGCCGGGCCCCATGCAACTAATACAGCAATAAAAACCACTGTCATTCACAGGAGAAAAATGTAGCCTGTTCATAGAAAATATTTCGGAACAAAAATGATCGCGTGGGGAGAGAATTACGTCCCACTAAGTACCAAAAGATTGTAATAAAACGTTTGCCGCTCTCAAACAAGAGGGAGATATGTGACAAATACATTTTAGTTCCCATGAAGACTGTCATATAGGAGGATACTAACAAGGCCATTGGTAACAAATGAACAGTTTTCCCACAGAATTAAAGATTTCGCGAGCCTGGGGTGTCTCTGTGCCCCGCACGACCGCTCGCAGATTAAACATCGAATCTGTTGACATGTCGATAAGTTGTTCCTTCTTGATTGGCAAACCTGATTTATCAATTCATGCTTGAAGCACGTTACTCTTAAGAAATTTAAGATTTTATTTTATCGATAAAATATTTATATTTATTTTTACAATCAAAATGCGTTTAAAAATTCAATCTCTTTTTTTGAGTTCCGATTAAGCGAATAGTGATTTCTTGCGGAACCTCTATCAAAGTTCCAGGGAACCTTAAGGTTCCCAGAGAAACCAGAGTATCAGAGGTTAAGAACCTCTGGTACAAATTTTCGTCTTCTATTAAATATATCACAGCAGTAATTAATCTTTTGAGAAGAGCATCAAAAGTCGACACGCTGCAAACACCTTGGAATTCCACGGATTACTCTTTGCTTTGCTTCTCTATTGAATACTCCCCACTATTTCTTAGAAAGGATTTACTGAAGATTATAAAGCGTATTAAGTTAAGGCGTATCCAATGAGGATAAAGTCACATGAGATTTATAATGGTTTACAATATTAAGATGTGTTTGTGATCTGGATTACTGAAGAGACTACTGTGAGAGAAATGTAATAAATTTTGACCAATAAACTTGACTTTGTATGTAACTTTGTTTGTAACTTTTTATTTAATAATGAAGATTGTTTTTTTTTGTTACTATATTAATTATTGATATTCAATTTAACATAATTTTTCTCTTAATTTTATGTTAAATGATTAAAAAAAAAAAAATGAGTAGAGAGTTTATTTTTTCAAAAAACTTACTTTTTAATTTCGAATTTTAATCAATGAAACAAAAACACTCTCATAATGAAATTTCAAGGTTACAAAAAATTTTCAAGGTTAGAAACAAAACATCTATTGAGTTTTTGGAAAATAATCTGATAGTTTTCTTTGCACTGCATGGAGTCGTCCAATTTGTTATTCATTTTACCATTGGAATGTGCGTCTAAATAACTGCGCATACTTTTCATGACATTCCTCATTTTGGATGACGTGGGAACAGGAGCTGCATTACTCATTGCATTTTTGTCATCAGAATCTGCATTTATGATATTTTTTTAGCTTTGAACAAACTCCTAAAGTACTTTGTCATAATTGGGGCTGTACACACATTATCATCATCTACTGCAACGAATTCTTCCGATGACGAACCTGCGTGTGTGATGTTTTCCATATTAGGGGTTCAGACCCAGAAGGAAAATCTTTCCGTGTTAAACGATTTTCGTTTCGTGTTAAGAGAAAAAATGCATGAAAATGCATAGTATGTTGTTGGGACTGTTGCATTATTTCATTTTAACCGATATTTCGTCTTAAGCGTTTTCGAGTTAAACGTATTTCACTGTAGATTATTATATTATCCATAAGTATATTAAAATTTTCTATAGTCTCACAGTCTTACTGCAGTTAAGATATATTAAGATAATTTAATCTCACTGATTGGTATTTGTGTCGTTTAAGGTATCCGACTACGTTCGGAACCGTGATTTTGCAAAAGCGTATAAATGGATAATATTTATGATATTTAGTGTCACTTAGATTATAAAATGTATATAAAATTGTTTTAAGAATAGTATTACAATAAAAAATTATTTTAAATATTTTGACAAAAATGAACATAGAAAGACCATTTTCAAAATATTCTCCTTTTAGCGAAAAATGGGTTATATAATATTTTTGCTTGTATATAGTTCAGACCTATGTACAGAGGCTCAACTAGAATTTTTAAAATACATAACTTAGAAGTGAGTTTATCCATGTTTTACAACAGAGGGGAGAAATTTTAAGAAAAAAACGGCGATAATTATTTCAATGGGTTGTAACTCTGAAAATAATGTGAATTTTTCAAAAATCATAGTTGAGCCCCTGTACAGAGGTCTAGCTATTTACAGGCAAAATATTATTATAAAAACATTTTTCCAAAAAGGAGAAATTTGAATAAAAGGTTATTCTAAGTTAATTTTTTGCCAAAATATTGTATTTAAATAATTTTTTTTTGTCAAAATGTGTCCTTAAAACAATTTTATACATGTGTTCAAATCTAAGTGACACTAAATATCATGAAAAATATCCATTTATGCGCTTTTTTAAAATCACGGTTCCGAACGTAGTCGGATACCTTAAAATAGCTTGAAATATTTGCAAATTTATATTAACAACCGTATGTTTTTTGTATATTAAATTTTAACTATATAGATAGAGAGATATAAAGAGTTTTTCAAAAATTGTATTTGTGTTAGTTAAATTGGTACATCCTCATATAAATGCAAAAGCCCTCCTCCCAAAAAAAAAGCCAGGCAAACTTACAAATCAGGTACAAAAAGCACGTGCAAAGTGTACAATCCTACCTACCCTTTGAACCAAAATATTTCATCTCACCTGTCTATTGAAGCGTAACATTCTCCCTACTTTCTCAAGCATTTCTTTTTCAACAATGCATTCTTAACAGACGACAAACTGTGCTTTTGTGGGATATCAAAATATTCCAAAAAATGGGGAGAAAGGATTTTTTCTTTTTAAAATTCCTGGGAAAAATCCTTTATAGTCGTATTAATAAAATTAAACATATCTTGGAACTATTTCCATTGTTAAAACTGCAATGCATCCAAGACGAAATGACAATTGTTAATTACTATTTATAATATTATCAAAAATAAAATACTATTTTTTGTTTTACATTTTGGTATTGTAAGCTGTACCTCAGAAAATACATTTCTGAACTATGACATTTTCAAAAGAACAAATGCAATTGCACAATATTCAAAATTTCTTAATCTCAAAAATCTTAAATACATAAATATTATACAAATTTCTAAGCAATTAATTTATTTTAATTATAAACACTACACATTAAAACTATTTCGGTAAATATTTTTTAAAAAATACCAAAAAAAAATATATATTTTTAAATAACATTTTTTTTTTTTTTTGAAAATCTAAATCATATTTATTTGTTTTTTACAAAATACTGTACCATTACTTGGATATACACTTTTTTTACTGAAAGAAAAATGAACAACAAACAACTAAAAATCAGCCTTTTGGGTTTGATATATATAAAAAAAAATCTTCGAATATTCTTAAGTTTGGTCTATTTATAACACATTGCCAAGAAAGGAAAAAAAGCAAAAAAGTAAGCAGGATAAAAATTTGTTTTTGGAGACTGGCAGTTAAAACTGGTCTGTGGAAGAAAGCAAAACAACAAAATAAAACTTTCATAAACTTTTGGGCAGATTGTCGACCTTGCATTATCATATCGCAAAATCTTAAGCACTTTGAGGTTTCATTTTGTCGGCAGCTGTATACAAATTCAAAACCACCTGATCGCAAAGGGGGTTAATTTTTTTTCAATTCCTACTGTTAATTCACCTTCTTCCTATATATATTTATTTAAATATATACATATATATATTGTTCAAGTTTTCAATCGTTAACAAAATACTTTCTATTCATCCATTCGAGTTCAAATACATTTTTTTAAACTTGTAGTGGACGACACTTGATACTAATACATTTTTTTTCAAATATTAATTCATTAATTAAATTTAATTAATGAATAAATAGTAACAAAAAAAAAAAACAGTCCAATAGCATGCATGGAAACGAAAATCGTTCGTGGTATCCCTATAGCGCAATGGATAGCGCGTTGGATTTTTATCCAAAGCTCGTGTGTTCGAATCACATCAGGAATGGCCTAATTTTTGAGAATGTTCTTTTTACTATACTCTTTTATTAGAATAATTAAATTTAATAAAGGAATAAAAAGTAACAAAAAAAATAGTCTAAAGCACTATATAGAAAGGAAAATTGGAAAATTTCAAGGAAAATCGCCTTTTATTTTGACACTTAATATTGTGATTCTGTCATATATATATATATTCATGTTAATTATAACTGTTTAGTAAAAAGTAACGAAAATAAAATTTTTCTTTCTTGAACTAAGTAAGAATTGACTTTTTTTTATTACTTGTTAAATTTTTGTACAGGAAAACTTGCTAATCAGTAAAAAACGTGTTGATCTTAACAATTTTCGATGTTCAATTTGAATATTCTAGATTCCTAAAATTTCTGTAAACTCAACTATAGACGACGCAGGGGCGCATACAAGGGTAGGGTTTCAGGGTTCACCCCCATAAACTAACATATTTTGAATTTTTACTGTACTGGTTTACCCTTGGAGCTTTTGTCTGCGTGTTTCTTAGAAGAATGTAAGCTCCCCCCCTCCCCCAATAACAAATGCCTTTGTACGGTATTGTGGGAACGTTTTGAACAACTAAGCTTCAAGTTAATGGTCAGTGAGATTCAGAATGTCTACATTTTTTCTTTTGTACATGGGCTTAACTGATTGAGGCTGAATGTTACAAACCGTTAATTTTAATTTTTTAATCAGAACGAGAGAGATAAATTACTTTAAAAAGTTTATAATTTTTACAGGGGTAATAAACATGTAATTATAATAATAAGATTTGTGATCTGGGCAAGTTTTGTACGCATGTGTTGGATTTTTAAAATACCAAAACGAAAATTGAGACAAAGAAGTTTAAAAAATTAATATTAATAAGTAACATGAAATAAATAAAATTATAATGGTTGGGTTTTAAAAGGTTTAAATTTACTGACTCAAATGCGATTTCTCGAAATTGCTTTAATTCGAAATCTTGGCATAAAAATTGTATAATAAATGTACTAAATCATATCGTTACGTAGACCCGGGGTTAAAGGATTTTATGCAAATCAGTCGCAAAGAACAAGACAGTTTTTTTAAGAGCGATGAGAATTTATTGTCGAAAATCCAATCCTTGAGCACTCGGTGTCTAAAATACACGTACATAAAAGATTATGCACAAGCAAAAGTAAACATTTTTTATAAATTTGAATATACAGCTAAAAATCAAGGGTGTGTGTATGGGGGTAATGGCCGTCTCGGAAGTGTTTTGCTAAGCAACATAAGGTTTCAATTAAAAAAAATCTACGGAAATATAAAATAAAACAATTTATCGATTTATAAGTATAATATATATATATATATATAATTTAAAAGTACCGTAAAATCCGGCGTATAGCGCGCACCGGTGTAAAACGCACACCCATACTTTCAAGCTGCATTTTTTAATTTTTATGCATATTCGCCGTATAACGTGCACCCCCTTTTTTACAAAGGAACCAGAAATGTGTGTGTACAATGCTCGTATGTTTTTAAGTAATTTATTAGAAGTATTATCCCAAGATTTTAAAAAAATAAGAGTACTTTTTTAAAATCAGAACCCTTTAATTTTATTAGGTATGGCATTTCTTTCAAATAAACAATATTCCAATCTATCTAGAAATCTAATCTTTCTTATGCTGATCTCTTTTTTTATTTTCCAAGCTTTCATTTTTATACACGGCGTATAACGCGCACCCATAAATTTCAATCTTAATTTTTGTGTTAAAAGTGCGCTTTACACGCCGGATTTTACGGTTTATAAATATATAAAATATTCCAGGTAAATTTTATTTCAATTTCATTCAAAACCAGAAAAGAAATTTTATTTCACAAACAGAACTGTTTTACACGCAACAGAAAATTTTAAAAACAAATCTTTACACATTCTAAAAGGGTTTGTTTCAGCAAGAGAATATTCTGCGTTAAAAAAAAACTAAGTATATTAATATTTAATTACTATCTTCCCACCATCAGCAAATCAAATGTTTGAAAGGGGAGAAAAAAATCTTCCATCAACATCGTTCTAACTACTAATTACCCACTGCGAACTCAGTAGCTCCAGGAGTCCTTGGGAAATTAAAATGTCAGCACATCTGTTAAATTAATGAATTCTAAGCATCGATTTGTGCTCTACCGCTTTCCAGAGCACCGGATATCCTAAGCACTTGTAACAGATGTCGAAATAGGGAATATTATATGAGAGAAGATGGAATGGACATTTATATCTCACGCAAACAGCTTTCGCTTTTCAGGTGAATATTCGCAGCGCTATGCATGGGAAATCTGGAAATTGCCAAAGGAGATTAAAAAAGGAAATCCTTTAAAAAAGACTCATATAAATCTCTTTTTTAACCATGGGAAAACTTGGAAATTGTTTCGTCGGTGTATTCAAGTGTGTGGGAAAATTAGATGAAGTACAAATATCTTAATATGGTCAAGAGGAACTATAAATAGTGTAATGGTGTTTTGAATTGGACATTATTTGAAACGTCATAGTTGATTAGAATAAAGTTTTGAAATAAATTGTATTATATGTAAGTAAATCGGGGGGACCATATTTAAGGATTTTTCGATTAGTACATTGAGAATTGAAATAACAAGACCATGAAAAGAATACACTTTATTTTTTAATATTTAATTGTTTATGTATACAAGTTAATTCTCTTCTTAGTATGAAAATAAATAAGAAAATTAATGTTAAAAAAATTCATTTAATTGTGGCATCTTCCACATATACGAAGAAGATGCCACCAGTCATGGAGTAAGATGCAACAACACCACAGTAAATAAAAAAATAAGACAAACATTGCCAAATTAAATGTGAAATAACAATAACTACAGAAAAACAAAAAATTAAATTCTCTCATAATTAGTTTGCTAAAAACGAATTGTTCCGCAGAACGGTGTACAGCAGGCTGAAGTAGTAGTCGACTTCAGCCTTGCACATCCTCGTCCTATGGAGATCCCCTGTGCCATCCTAGCAGCCTAATTATTAATTGTAGCTATATTTCATACGATAATATACACTGTTATAAAACGGGAAAAATTTTAACTTAATTTCATTTATTTCTGAACCATGTGGCGTCTTCCCCCAAGTGTAGGGGTCAGATGCCACACACGCTTATTTCTTTATTGCTGCAGTGTTATGGCCGTTTCTACATGCATCGTATGTTTAACATTATGCGTAACTCACTTATATTGCTAAAATCTTATTTAAAATAACAAGTACGTTTATTGACTTTAAATTTGAGGAACGGAATATTATAAAAGTTGTACTCGAAACTTTAAATGTTCAAAAAATCGAAAGATAAGGCCAATTAAGGACGATTAATTCAGATAAATTCACAAACCACACTCAATGTCGGATCAGACTCTTCACACAATTGGCTCAAAATTGCCATCTATCGAAGCATAAAAGTACTATTAACAAACTGGCGTCTTCCCCCGAATTACCTTATGTAATATTTTAATTCAATTTCAATTTAATAACCTAGCACTGTGTTTGGGACTATTAAAAATTTTGCAGAAAATCATTACACATAACTAGAAATTTGACACAATTTATATCATATAATTTTTAAAATTGTTTGGTTAACAAACAATTTTTGATGAAGATATTAAATCTGGCAGAATGTTTTTCAATGGCAGAAAATTGTATCGATCGTCATAGTTAATATGATTTCACAACAAAACGCTAAATTCATGACGGTCACATGATAAATGCAATCACGTGTTCTTCACTGAATACAAAACTGTCATAATATGTTGTGCTACTTGTAAAATTATGATAAAATTTCATATTTGATAATTGGATAAAGATATTTAGTTAACAAAATTCTTCAAAAAGTTTTTCAAAATTAAAAAAAAAAAATCTAATTTTAGCTGTGTATTTTCAAATCACGTGCATTTCTTTTACTTATGTGTATAATTATTGTTAACAAATATTTACTTTTTAAAAGAAAATTTCTGTAAAAAGCAAAAGTTGGCAACAACGAAACGCAAGAACTGATAGGCTGGAAACACGTGACAGTGTTTATCATGAAGCTATTGTCTGGGAACACGTGATTGCCAATCGTATCATCTGAATATGACGTCACATGAATTTAGCCCATTATACATGATTTCAAAATAATTATAGAAATTATTCAATTAATCGTATTGTTAAAAAAACATTGTAATGATTTAATCACTAAGTGAAACGTTAGATTTTCAAAAAAAGAACTGAATCGGTATAATATAACTTCTTTAACATTAAAAGTTAGTCTAGATACCACTAATATCATATGTAAATATTAGTTATTCGATGTAACTAGTCATTAGAGAACAGCAATAATTAAAGTACATTAAATCATTTTATTCGCAGTCATCCCGTTTGCAAGCTTAATTTCAACGTCACCATTAATTTTTAATGGACCAAAAGTGAGGAAAAATGGCCCGCAATTTTTTTTCGGCCCGCTGCGACAGTTAGTAAACCATACACAATGTTCTGTATATTTGAGTCTAGGGACGTCTTAAGGCAGGGCCAACCCGGGCCCGGGGCCTCGATCGCAATGGGGGACTCATCTCGTTCTCAATTCAGCCTTAATACGATCCTGATTCGAATAATTTCAACGGTCAAAAGTTATTTCCGGTTGTATTCTCCGAAAAACTCGGAATTTCGGAAAATATGTCAACTTGCTATATGTAATGACCGTCGTCGTCTAGGCCTACCACCATACACCATTATTAACTCATTAAGTCAAATGGCGGCACTTAATCCAGCCGGTTTGTAGAATTGTAAGTCATGCATACTTATTTGTTTGGGGTTATCGTTTACACGAGTTTTATGTGCTACCTATACATTTTTTTAAAGGTTACTAGTGGGGCTTACTTTTGCGTAGGGGCCCAGTGCCTCAAAAAATCTTAAGACGTCCTTGTTTAAGTCGACTCATATTTGTGAGAAAAGCTTTTCTGGCTTGAAGATCAACAAGATTAGATATAGAAGCAAGTTACCTAATATTAACTTGCAATCAGGAACGTCTTACTTGGGAACCTTGGGCCCCTCCCAAAAGTAGACCTAGGGCCATTACACAAATATAGGCTTCATCTATGACCTTTAAAAGTAAATGGTACATAGCATACGTAGTGAAATACTCGTACAAACAATAACCCGAAACAAATAAATGTGCATGATTTATAATCGCACAAACCGGCTCGACCGACTGCCGTCTTTCGACTAAATGAGAAATGATGGTGTTTGGTGGTAGGCTTAGGGCCTATACATGGACGGCGGTCGTCACATGTATCCAGTTGACATATCATCTTATATTCCCAGTTTTTCGGAGAATAAAACATTTGACGATTGAAATTATTCAATTCATGATCTTATTAAGCCCTAGTCGAAAACGAAATGAGGTCCCCATTGTGGTCGAGGCCCTGGGCCAAGGCCCAGTTGGCTCATGCTTTAAGTGAGTGAATATTAACGTCGCACTGTTCAGTTATACGAGGGCTTTTGGCGACGGACCACGTAATTTTGAACCATGGTCGAGTGACGTGGACGACACCTGAGCTGGCACCCCCCTCTCCTAACTATCACACCACACCAACGGGAGGACGTTTCAGCTCTCGACAGATTTAGCGTGCATCGCTGCCCTACACGACGGGTCTTTAGTGGTACTGGAATCGAACTCGTGACAAAGCCAGCCACGATCCGATACCTATACCACTCGGCTACCGCGGCCACCTCATGCCTTAAGATGCATGCTTGCAATCTGTGATGAGAATTTCGACGAGTAATGTCACTCTAGATTTCAAAAATATTGTAGAAAAGTATAATAAGGTACACATTTCTCTCATTTAACTGATTCTGAAATTAAATGTGCTTGCTGCTATAGATGGCATAAAATTAGCGCAATAAATATATAAATTGAATAAAACTACCACTATTTTATTCAACTCATATTAATTGATTTTTATGCAACAATTTATACGTTTTCTGAGATACAACATTAACCGATGAATGCAATCATTTTCAAAAAGCGTGGCCCTCCAGTGTCCTCCACTTCCACAATGGGGCCCTTGAGATAAAATTGTTGCCCGTACCTGCAATCGATAATGAAATGATCATTGAATCGGTTATAAAATAAATCACACCTTTTTTCTCGTGTTCTCAAACTACGATATATAATATTGAAATAAATGATTTAGAACAGCAATTATTTATTCCTTATTGAATTATAAAAAAATCAAATTTCCCAGATTGTGTACTTCCTAAAATTAAATTCTTTAAAAAAGAAATTAATATTCTAATACTGTTATACAAGAGAGCTCAGCAACTATTTCGCTGTCTCAGAATAAATTCTAATTTATTTCTACACGTTCTTTTGTTTGAAAATTCCATTCTGCAATGGGTGAAAACACTGAGATTGCCAAAATACAAACAAAAGTGAGAAAATAAATATTATTCTCCATCATAAGTTCAGATAAGAAAAAGGCTTCACAAAATCGAGACCAGAATTTAAAGTTAATTTCGATTAGAATCACAGAACGGAATGAAACTCTGTTTCTTTTTTCAATCTAAATTTAAAAATGTTTTAATAATCATGTTAATATTAATTTCTGGAGGTTATATAAAACACACGCGTCTTCACATCTGTGTATGCTTATCATACTGTGTTAATCATGCCAAAATTTAAGAACATCTAATAAATATAATTTGTTTTTAAAAAAATTACTATATGAAACTATATAACCAGTATATAGCATTAAAAATAGTTATAATATGTGTTATGCATGAGAAATTAATTTATTCGACTAGAGATATTATAGATTGACAAGAGCAAGAACCTTGGCTCTCAGCATCTCTTCGAAAGGCGAGTTCATTTCTTCAGGGGAGGGGGACGGAGAAAATTAATTAAAACTGTTGCAAATAACGAAAATAATTTTTAACAACCTTTAATGTGGATTCGAATTTTTCTTAATTTTTAATAACTTTAGAAAAAGACGAAAAATGAACTTGTAACAGTGTAACGCGACACCTTATTCAATTAATATGTATTACTGAAAATAAGACAATAAAGCCTGATATTACGTTACATGGGCGATAATTAGTAATGTTCTTCGATTGATAGTTCACAGTGGTGTTACATACACTCCCAAAACCCCCGCATCGCGGGGGGTTTAAGAATCTAGGGGACCCAAAGCCTGATTGACACAAAAGTACGGCTTCGGGGCCGAAAACCTGACTTTGCAGGAGGGCCCTAATATTTTCCTTTACACCACTGATAGTTCATGTACATTAAGAGAACAAAAAATATAATTAATAAATTGCAATAGTTAAAATAAAATGAATGTATAAGCAGAGTAATTTAAATTTAAAAACGAGTAATATAAAAAAAAATTAAGTCAATTCCTACTTATATCAACAAAGTAAAATTTTATTTTAGCTACTTTTTATTAAATAGTTACAATTCATATGAATATACATATGACAGAATCACAACATTAAGTGGTAATTAATTTTTATTCGTGTATACAAAATTTCAGTTCAACTGAATGCTTTAAAATGTGAGAAAAAAACATTTTCAAGTTTTGACGCACACACAAGTCGCCAAAAATGATGCCAACGTGTCTGTGTGTATTTGTAATTCTTTAAATAATTAGTTTTGATTAATTATGATTAAATTATTGTATTGTCATCCAAAATAATCATGTATATAAAATTTCAGCTCAATGAAGCGCTTTAAAATGTATTTTATTAACGATTGAAAATTCCACCAAGATAAATAAATATATATAGAGTGTGAGCAAATAGTAGGAATTGAATAAAAAACGTTGTAAAATATAATTTATAAAACAAAACATTAATTTCTTTCAGTCTCAAGAGCCATGCAGAGGGACTGAGGCACACAAAAAACTATCAAGGCTCAAAGTCTTTCCGTGGCGTGGTGTGGATGTTTGTAGAGGGTGTGTGCAGGCTAAGGTGTTGTCCTCGCCATTTAACCATACTTCAAAAGTACGTCATACCAATATATCCCTCGTGTTGCTTCAGTGTACGACGTGAATTAAAATCAAGTCAAATTCAATACCAAAGAAAGCTGAGATATTAAAAATCGAATAACAGACACAATATTTCCGAAAATTGCCTATGTAGTTTTGATTTTAACAAAAAGTATAACTAAAAGGTATCACTGTGAAATTGAATTAATTTTTAGATACAGATTCAGTCGTGACGGGGCTTTATCGTGTTTTCATACTAATCCTCTTGGGGAATCTTTGGGGCCAGAATTGAGTTATTTCACATCCAATCCTCTCAAAAAGAAACCGTGATATTCAGATGAGTTAGTAGATACATAGTGAAGGTTTTGTAATCGCAAAAGAGAAGGAGAAAGGAAGCTGAGATGGTGAACGCCGTGAGCTGATGGTAAGGATCTCAACTTAGAAACGTAATTATAGAACGGGCTTTAGCGAGTTAAAGAAATTAAGGAAGATTAAGATTCATAGGATAACTTTGCTTAAAGATAAGTGGTTAGGATTTCAGGCTCTTATTTACATAGAATTTAGGGATACGTTATATCACTACTGATTGCCTTCCTATAGTAAGACTTGCTTTGTTCAATATATTTAGATAATAATAAATTGGATTTATTATGGCGAACGAGTGATCAATCATTTCCTCCCACAAATCTAGGTCGCATCTAGGAAGAGATGTTACCCTCAGGCACAACTATATACTGGAATGTCAGAACTCACGAACTCTTTGTAAAGACTACATCTCTTATGTTCCTTTTTCTTTTTTTGTTGTTGTTTAAATTTTTAACTTTTTTTTTTGTTCCCATGTTAATTTGGGGGCTGCGGTCGCCCAGTGGTCAAGGTATCGGATCATGGTAGGCATGTCATGAGTTCGAGCCCAGTATCACTAGACCCACCGTGTAGGGGAGCGATGCACGTTAAGTCTGTCCAGAGCTCAAACGTCCTCCTGTTGGTGTGGTGTGGTAGTTAGGAGAGGGGGGTGACAGCTCAGGTGTCGTCCTCTTCCCTTGACCATGGTTCAAAATTACGCGGTCCGTCGCCAAAAGCCCTCGTGTAGCTGAACAGTGCGACGTTAATATTTACTCACTCACTCACCCATGTTAATTTGTCCTGGTTCTTACTTTAATCGTTTGCTCTTTTTTATAATTTATCATTATTCTTGTGATACTTGAGCTGTTTTATATTTATATGTTTGGATTAATTCATCAAATAAAGCCATATGTCACAACAACATTTGCCACATGTTAAAATTAATTCAGAACAAGCAAACAAATCATTTATGAAAAAGTCAAATCTTGTAAAAAATACAACTGAATAAATAAAGTTTTATGTTTTAATGTATCGTTAAGCATTTTCAAAAATACGTCCTGAGTTGGAGTTTCCAAAACATGGTAAGCTTTGGTCCTAAAATTTAATAAGCTCCATACTTAAATCAGAATTAATGTCAAAAAGGGTGCTTCTAGTATTATAAATATAATACTGCAATGTGCATACTTGTAAGCCCAAATTAAAAATATATATATTTAAGGTTAAAAAATAATAGTCTCTTCCAAAGAACTTAAGAAAAAGATAAGATTATTTCATTTTATTTTAGCAGAAGAGAAGCTTTTATTTTTCAATGAGATGATAGTTTACCGCATGGTACTAGACTGCAGCTCGTAAATTTAGACATGAAGCTTAGAGTTTTAGTTCAAGGGCAGTACAATAAATTATTCAGTTTCTCAACAATATATACATACATTTTTCCGCATTCCGTAAAACAGGTGATAACTATTTGTTCGTTATTCTTAAGCTGCAACTAATCACTTTAAGCATCGAAAGAAAATATTTAATTTTTTATCAATAAAATGATAAATTTCATTCAATAAGATTTGAAACTTTGTTTCTTTTATCTTAAAAGATATTTTTATAATCAATAATATTTAAAACATATAATGAATTTTAAAATATTTTATTTGTGTCATTTATTAAAATATGGAATTGTTTTTTTTTTCCTATCAATTTTTTCTTTTATTTTAACGACATTTATTTCATTTATTCAACAATTATCAAAATTACCACAAACTAAAATACATATATTTTAACAAGAATACCGCTTCAATTATAGGCAGGTTGAATGCCGATTTTTATAGATAAATATTCGAAGTCGAATTTGACGAAATACATAGAAAAAACAAATAACACACAAATATCGTCAGCATCATTAAAAAAATATTCCATTTCATTCACTACGCAATATATCCCTCACTCCGCCTTTCTCTAGTTATCGTACATAAACACAGAAAAGGGGGAACATAAAAAATTATATTACGAGACCTACACACACAAAAAAAGGCATAAAAATGAGCTGCATTTATTTATCTTTAAAAAAAAATCTAATAAATCATACAGTAATCTATTTTTATAATTATTATTCTTATCAATGAAAATTATTTTATTTAAAAAAGAACATTTTTATAAATTTTTTATCTCAGAGTATATATAACAGTCATTTTTTTAATGGATTCAACACCAAATGCAAGGATATTTGGATTTACGATAAATCGCATCAATCAGTACACACGCACAAAAATATTAACATCAACAGAATATACGAAATTATTTACTTGATCAACAAATTACAATTATTTTATTGAATATTTTTAATTAATTGCAATAAATACTGTTAATACATTCGAATTTTATAATCACTTCATCGATTGCAACACTGTTTCGTTTACAAAACTTTTATTCTCTGAAAAAATTTACGATAAACACACCACAGAAACTTTTAAATACTTTATATAATTCATAAACTTGTAACAAAAGTTATATCTCTAAAGTAATACTTAGAATTAATTCTTTTCTTTTTCAATAAATATAAATTATAAGAATGAATCAAATAATTCATTTAAAAAGTAAAAAATTATACCATCGCGAAAACATATTTGTGAAATCAAAATTACTAATGAAAAACACGTACAAATAATTATTCTTAATTTGAATTTCTTATCCAACTACAAACATTAAATATTAGAATAAAGAAATCAATATAGAGTTCACTGTGTGAACACTTTTAAGTTATTTCCTAACATGATGTTTCTACACAACCAGTTATCGCGTTTTTTTCTGATCTTTCCTCTTATGAGTTATTTGCCAAAGCACTTCTAAATTTTATACAAAAAAAAAAAGAACGTAGCAGATTTTTAAAAAAAGCTCGATGAAAGTCTATTAAAAACCTTATTAAAATTTGTTCGATAGTAGAATTTTTTAAATCAACTGCCTGGACTTAACGAACCCTAAGGAATGTCAAATGTTAAGTTTCGGGTTAAAAAAAGACGTGATTTATTCTTTGTTTTTGTTTTGTTTTCTTAACAACAAACTTCTGTCACGTGACCACCATTAACCATCAATTCAATGCCAGACATAAAATTCGTAAACAAGAATTCCATAACAACTTCACTCATTATATAAAATATTAATCTATAGTTTATTTCGAACTTATTATTGCAGTCGTTTTAAGAATTATTTCTGAAGAAGAACGTAATCTTTAAGACATTTTTTTTGCGTATCAGTTTAAATGGACACTGTCAAGATGTACTTTAAAAAGAAATGGGACAAAATGCAGAGAAAATGTTTGCAACTTACATGGCATAAGATTGTCTAAGACTTCATGAATTTCTTGTCACCGGAAGGACCGTTTTTAAGAAGCCTCGCAAACACAGATATAAGTTTACAACTGCATCACATTATCAACATGCCCAGTGTCAATCACTTATTTTAGGCTTAACATAAATATTTCCCATAATTCATGCAGGTGCTGCCATCTAGCGGACTAAATTTCAATTTAAACTACTAAAGAATCTTGTAACTTTAGAAACAATTTTATTTCGTCAATTTTTAAAGAAATCTTTTTTTTTCCTTTCTTTTCCTGAATTTAAATTTTGAAAAAAATTGTCTTCTCTTTTAAAAAATAAATTCATTACTTCGAATTAGTTTAAATAAATATTCATTAAAATGTTTTTACAATTTTTTTTAGAATAGTATATTATTTTAAGAAATCAATTTTTTTATAGACACAAAAATTACCATGTTTTTTTTTGTTGTTGTTGTTACAAAATACATACAAAACAATTTTGTACGATGTCAGAAATTTAAAAATAAAAAAAATAACATTTTCAGCAACAATAAAAAAAATTATTTTACTTCGAAACATTCAGCAGATTTTTCTGTGTTCTAACATGATTGAAAATAAAAGATTTTTGACTTCCTCTTTCAATACATTACAAAAATTGAATGAAAATATTTCACAATTTTTTTGAAATTTTTTTGAATATTTAACAATTGTACTCTACATTATCTATATAATTGGAAATTTTTTAAAAATATGATATGTATTCAATATTTTAAGAAAATTAAATTAAAAAAAAAATCACTATTTATAAATGCATTACGAATCCCACTATTCTTCAGATTTATATATATTTTCATTTTAAACCTACCTAAATTAATCAGGACGGGGGGGGAGGCCCTTTTAAAAAGATAACGAAATCGGAAAAAATCTATTCTGGAAAAAATAAATTAAGTTTAAAAAAGGAACTTTTTGAAATAGAAAATAAAATTCCAAAATACAGTGGGACCTCGATTTACCGAACTCCTATTTGACGAATTTCGAGATTCAACAACTTTTTATTCCTCCTCTATTAAAAGGAAGGCAAAATAGGTAAATTCTCAAATTATTTCAGCAACCAAAATCTTTTTTTTTTTAAGTTTATATTTAAAAAAATTGGATTGTTTTCAAATGACATATTTTTTTCTTTCTTTCTCCGAAACAGAATAAGGGGCTGAGGTAGTCCAGTGGTCAAGCTATCGGATCATGGCAGGCATGTCGTGAGTGACCCAGTACCACTAAAGACCCACCGTGTAGGGGAGCATTGCACTTTAAATCAGTCCAGAGTTCAAACGTCCTCCCGTTGGTTTGGTGTTAGTTAGGAGAGGGGTTGCCAGCTCAGGTGTCGTCCTCGTCACTTGACCATGGTTCAAAATTACGAGGTCCGTCGCCAAAAGTCCTCGAGTAGCTGAACAGTGCGGCGTTAATATTCACTCACCCGAAACAGAAAAAAGCTTTTCTTGTAAAGAGCAAATTTCGACGGGGAAGGGAGAAGCCCTTTATTAGACTTTACAGGTACAGATAAGTCATAAGTGTAACCTATCGGGTGAATTTTGAATAGGACAGAAAATTCATTTCTTATTTCATCCCACTCCTCAACGCAGGGATATTTTGAGATTTTTATGAAAATGTGACATTCGATAACTTATTGTCTATCCGAGCAAGTTTAAGAAACTGTTGTGTGTGTGAGAGAGAGAGAGGATTTTGTCAAAGCCAGTGAATAGCGATTGTGATGCAGAATTTCATAATTAAACTCCAATCAAAATTGTTACATTTTCTAATGGAGCTGTGAAAATATACCTCATACAATAGGATGTAAATGCAATAATTTGTTCTCTGTATAAAGTCGAAAAAGAACTCTTTCGAGTTAGGAATAAAAAAATAAAAAAATGTCAAACATCTATTAGTCATTAATTAAAATTTTCCAGTTAACTGGTCTGTAATAATTCACTAATAGTATTTTTAGCTGTTGAATAAAAAGTATGTAATTTCTAACTAAGGATACTTTTTGTGTAGTGAATTATTATAGAACTTCCAAAAGGTAAATGAAAAAACTTGTACTTTTTGGGACCCCGATATAGCAAGTAACCTCTGTTTGGATGAAATTATATCTTTCTATTATTCAAATTGTATTTTTGTATTATTCAAGTTATATGTTTATTGTTATTCAAGCTGTATGTTTATTATTATCCAAACTGTATTTTTATTATTAATGTGCTTGATATATTCATTTATATTGTTACGTAGATCCGGGGTTCGAGGATTTTATGCCAATCAGTCGCAAAGAACAAGACAGTTCTTTAAGATCGATGAGAATTTATTGTAAAAAATCCAATCCTTTAAATACAGGATTCAGCAGCAATATTCACAAAATAGATCTCAGAAATTCTTCACACCTTCAACAGCAAGCAGACTCAATTATCGGTGTCTAAAATACACGTCTTTAAAAGATTATTCACAAGAAATTACTCGTTCGACAGCCGAAGTAATCACTAATCGCTCCAACAGTCAAAGCAATACTAACTGAATGCTAGTCAAAACCAGACTGACTCACTTTCGGCGAGCTCTTTATTTATATCTCTCGCGGATAATTCGAGAAAAGGTCATAGGTCTTGAAATTAGTGGATTTCTCTACTAATTTCTAGAAGAATCCAGAGGGTTCCTAACTCACCAAAAATGGTCGCCAACATGATCGCCAAGTCGCCAACTTGGTCGCCAAAAGTGACGCCAACTTGGCTCCATCGCCAAGATTTCGCTAAGTTCCCATTGTATCACCATTATAACGTAAGGGACGGCGTTTGCTTGTGAATATTACAATTTTGGCTTAAATTAAATGTAATTTAGGGTAAGATGAAGGCATTATACATCCAAATACAAATTATTTACACTATTTTTACACAAAATTCGTGACAATATGCTATATTTAATTTCTATTCAATTTTTATTATCTGCAATTTCTATTATATATATATATTGTGTGTATTTTTGTGAGTTTCACTGTCATGCCTGTTACCAACGCCATCGACTGTATTTATCCTTTGCGTGATGGCAACATGTTGCTTGTTCCGAGTTGTTTGTGTAATACAATCACTGTGGAATGCTCAGTTCCTGTACTGGCCCTCGCCGCTCGAAGCTGCTGGCATTTGTCTATATCCTTTATATGTATTTTAAATTAAAATTGTTAAGTTTTTAAAAGCAAGAGTTATCTTTATTAGTCCCTTGTGGCGGATAACAACCTCAAATTAACTGACAAAATGTTCTGTCATACACTACGCTTGATGAATATTTTCACTGGCGTAGCTAGCTCTGAAGGGGCCCTGTATCAAAATGCCTTCGGAAGCCCTTTTTTAGATATAGTGCCCTATTAGTGGGACTGGAGTTACACATGCTGGGGCCCCTGCAGCTTGGGGGCTCGTAAAATTAAAATTGATTTTGATGCAATGTATGTAAATTCAAGCACAAACAAGTAATATAAAAAAGAAGTGATTGTAGCGATTTTTGTGGTATATATATAAAAAAAAAGCAATATAAAAATATTTTTTAAAGTCAATTCCTACATAGATCAACAAAGAAAAATTTTATTTTAGCTACTTTTTATTAAATAGTTACAATTAATATATATATATATCACGAGACAGAATCACAACATTAAGCGGTAATTAATTCTTATTAATTATCATTGAAATATCGTATTGTCATCCAAAACAATCGTGTCTATAAAATTTTAGTTCAACTGAATGCTTTAAAACATGAGAAAAAACCTTTTCAAGTTTTGACACAAGTCGCCAAATGGGTCGCTAAGTCGCTAAAAATGATGCCAACGTGGCAGTATTAGTAATTTTTTAAGTAATTAGTTTTAATCAATGAATTTTTATTAATTATAATTAGATTATTGTATTGTCATCCAAAATAATCATGTATATAAAATTTCAACTCAAAATTGAGCGCTTTAAAATGTATTTTATTAACGATTGAAAATTTCACCAAGATAAAAATAAATAAATAGAGAGTGTGTGCTAATAGTAGGAATTGAAAAAATTAAAGAATTTTCTCACAAATTTAAAAATAGTTGTAAGAATTTAGAAATCTACAGCGAAACTCTTCATTGAAGAAACTTAACTCACACTCTGAATAACAGCTTATAATAAATCTATTGTAGGACAAAAATGTAGAGTGTTTATTAACGTCACACTAAAAGCAACACGAAGACTTTAGAATTTAGTCGTTTTGAGCATCGACATCTGAATTGGCGTACCCCTCTCCAATAAAAAAACAGAAGGCAAGTTCAAAACATTTTGTTACAAATAATGTTTTATTAATTTAGTGCCACGTGTAAGAAATTTATGTTAAACTATGTTTCTCATGAAGTAAGATTTTTTTCTCCAATAAAGGAAAATATCTTTCATTAAAATCAAAAATAAAAAATACTGAGAGGGGGGCTTACGGCGGAACAACCTCCAATACATAAATTATACAACTGTTTATACCAGTGCTTCTCAATTCAATATTTGCGACCAATATTCAGTTATAATTTTCATCGCGCCTCCCTTCCTTACAATAACATTGTATTGTGTGAATTCAATATAATACACTACTTTAACGCTAAAACTACAATACAACTTTAACTTCTTAAGTGTCACCGGCGTTTATAAACGTCTTGCCAACCAAAAACGTTAATTGCCCCGGAGGCAGTGGCGAACACAAGGGGGGTGCCCTAGGGGTCCGGACCCCCCAAAGCCGTTGGTTTTTTTTTTTCAATTGATTATAATTCTAAGTATATAGTACGTAAAATTTAATTGAATATTTTTTATTAATGATTAATTTTATTAATTAATGCTAATTATTTATTCAATATTTAATTTTTTACTGTTTTTTGTTCCCGAAAATCAACAAAATCAAAAGGAGCATGATACAAGAATGGTGGACTTTCGACCCTGGAATCCCTTCCTTGAAAAATTCCTGTGTGCGCTACTACCCGGAGGTATATATATGTTTTTACGAAGTACGATCTTGTCTGTGCACTTCTACCCATAAAATTATTCCGAAGGGCTTGGAATGCAATAAAAGGACCTTGATAGTGTTTTCGAATTATTTACTTATATAAGATTTCCTTGCGTATTCTTTTTCATCCCCCCCCAATGCATCACATAAGCGTGCCTACGTGGAAAACGGTGGCATTGGGGAGTGAACAGAGTAACTTTTAATCAGCAATTAAGGGATTAATTATAAACCGTACAAATTATCAAGATAAGTTACTTTTTGTATATAATTTTATATATGACAAGCCCATGGGGTCACTGCTAATTATTAAACTTGTTCTTAACTTAGTATTGTTAAATTAATTATGAAATACATTGTGCAGTACTGAGACACATTTAGAAGTTTATTATATCAGTGCAAATGTGAATTTTATTTTTTATTACGTCAGAATGTATTTTGTTTGTTTACTTTCAGTAAATTAATAATTTTTTTTAAAATAATCTTTTGCTTACGACTTTTCAATGTGCTCGTGCCCTCCTCGTAGAGTTATCACGCTCCTCTAGGGGTTGCGCCCCACAGTTTGGGAAACGCTGGCTTATACTCATTACTCAAACTGTAAAACTGTAATTTACGTGTATTACGTAGTTCTGTTTATTTGGTTTATTTTTAGCAAAATTTCGCCCTTGGCGCTCCTCTTCGGTTAAATTCATCACGAACTATATCACCCAAAACGTGACGGCCTCACGCTTTTTTTTTTTTAACATGCCCTTTGGGTCCTTTTAAGATTAATGGCAACTTTTTTTCCCAAACCCAAAAACCCCAAAAGAAGTGAAAGGGTGAAGGTTAAATGCAAATTAGAAGTTTTTTTAAATAACAAGTTTCAGTAAGTAAAAATTTCAATTTGGGGGTTTATGTGAGAGATTGAACAATTGTGAAAGGACGGCCAACGGGGGTTATTCCGAAATAAAGCCATTAGGTAAGGGTTATACCATTGCACTCACGTAAAAGCGCCACTCCCAGAATCGGGGCTACGATTGGGTTAAGGTAATTATATTTAATATTAGGGCTTGTGTTATTTTGGAATTAGAAGGGGGGTTAGATATTGATAGTGGTCGAGTAAGGTTAATTGGGACTTGGAGTATGTGTTTGTTCATCGTAGATTCTCAATATAATATCTATCTAATCTGTTAAAAATTTAAGTTTTAGTTCTTAATAATGCATATTAAGAATATAAACATGTCTGTTCCTTTTGAAAATCGTACACCTCTAGCTCATGCGGATAATCAAAGAGAGAGTCATCCGAGGGGGGCCTTTTCACACCTTCATTGATAAAGTCCTTAGATTTTGATAAAACTGCAGCTCTAGCAGCTACCTGGAAAGTTAAATCTTTTGTTCCGTTGATTGTTAATAAGTCTTCGTATGGGACAACGCCCTTTTTCACGTGATTCCGGTAGCCAAAAATTTCGATATTCTCAAAAGGGTTTAAAAATAATGTACTATCGCAATTGTAATGTCAACATTGCATGAAACGAAGTAAATGGTTGCCGATTCAGCGAGTAGGACACATGCGAAATCGGGGTTGCCAACGTGGCGAGTCATCTTAAACATTGGCATTGTTGCGATAGTACGTAATAAATTTATTACAGCAACACGAAAACTTTTTTTTTACGTAGAAAGAGAAAACACAGCGCGTGTTGCTCTCTTAACGGATACAGTTATGACAAGTAAGTACTTTTAGAAGCTGGAATTCATTTGGTGAAAAGGGTTTTTTAGGATTGGTGAAATAATTTATTTCTTTAAAAATGTCTTATCAACAATTTGGGTTAGATTAAGAAGATGTAATAGACGCAAAAAGAATATAAATAAATGTATACATAAAATACTTATAATGAAATTTGAATTAATTTCCTTTAAAAAATACGATGCACTGTGTAATTGCTCTTGGAAAATTTATTATTACACTAAAAATAAGAAACGAAGCATAGATCCCCAAACGTTTATTGCAACTAAGTAACTAACAGAAAATTTGAATTTATTCGACGAGTGACACTACGGAAACAACATGATATGACTGTTAATTTCTCTACTGCAGAATAAATTATTTACGAAATTGGCTTAGTTAACATAAAAAAATTGCATAAGAGGTGGAAAAACTATGATTGCGTACGTGTAGGGTTGTCAAATTAAAAGTCACTAATCTGTGCATTAAAAAATGGATAGATTCTTGGCTAAACAGTGGCGTAACGGAGAATATCAGCCCCCCCCTGCAATGGGGGGTGCGGGTGTGTACGTTACGCCACTGGGGCTAAAGTACCGTAAAATCCAACGTATAACGCGCACTTTTAACACAAAAAATAAGATCGAAATTTAGGGGTGCGCGTTATACGCCGAGTATAAAAAATGAGAGCTTTAAAAAAAATGAGTATTAAAAAAAATTTACACTTACATATATAGAAATACTGTTTGTTTAAAAGAAATAACATACCCTAAGAGCTTTCATTGTTGGATAACAGGAAAAGGCATTCTTTTTTGACTATTTTAAGGCGAATAAACGTACACTGTTTCTGGTTACAATTAATCCATTCAGGCGATTTTCTAGGACCCAGTTCGCAACACTTTCTTCTAGAATAGGCCATTTCGTTACTCCTTTACGTAAAGCACATTTCTTCTTAGGCATGTTAATTACTGTATTTCATTTTTTCCCCACTCCCTTATGGGGCTTTCGCCAATATCAAACATCCTTGCTGAAGCACGATTTCCATTTTCTTATCACAAATTGAATCACTTAGATCTTGAAACCGGCACTGTGTTTTGCTTCGTTTACCAGGACCCATCTTAACTGCTCACTGTTTGAAGCGTATTCAATATTATTCATAGTATTCAATATACTACAGACAGCGAGCGTAATAAGTCTCAGATTTGTTCTAATTTCTTTCAAAATGAATCGTCCGCCTCGTACATCACACGAAACGGGAAAAAGGAATCAATGTTTATAAAAAAGCGTAGGAAAAATCCAGCCATGGCGCTGATTCGGTCTGGTCTCCCCCCACTCCCTTCTTGCGCTTAAGGGTTGTATAATTCTAGAAGTATACTATTTTTTCAAAATAGAATCTGGAAGGATTCATCCAATAAACAATGATTTCAAAACATAAGAAAACTGCACACGTACATTTCAAATTTTTTCGTAAAAAAGGGGGTGCGCGTTATACGGTGAATATACCTAAAAATTAAAAAATACAGCTTGAAAGTATAGGTGCGCGTTATACGCCGGATTTTACGGTATATTGTTGAATATTTATTTAAAAGTATATTAACATTTATTTATTTGTGCTTACGCTTTTTTATTAATATTTATTTTTTATTTTCCGATAATATAAAAATACGCGTTTAATTAGAACCTTACAATATAGATTCTTAAGGAATAAATTATCTGCAATGTTATTTTATGAAACAACGTAAATAATATTTAATAGGTTGGAGCTTACTACTTTTGTAACAGAGAATATAAATGTGGTTATTTTTTTAATTGTTATACATTTCTGCATGCTTAAAGAATAAAAATAGATTGCGATTTGATCTACAGTTTTGACTTCTGTTAAAGCGTCATTCGTCTCTGGAATTACATTCTGGTATTAAAGACGCCATTTACGCTGTTGTTGTTGTTGCAAGTCCTCAAAGGCTTGCACGGCTGGACTAAGGCTGTGATTATCTAGAATCATTGATATCTAGAATAATTGATAGATTAGAAAGATCTTGTCTTGAGAGCCCCAGACAATCGAGGATATGATCAGGGGAGAGTTGGATAACGCAACTCTTGGTGCAGATTGGGAAAGACTTTGTTCCACTGGAGTAAGATACCCACAGAAAAATCGAATCAAAGTGGTTTGATACTGCTTGCATGCCAGAAACCCACCACCATGACACTTTGTCCATGATGCCCTGTTGGCTTAGTCCAGGTGGCCTTATCCTGAGGGACGTCTTAAGGAATGGGCCAACTGGACCCGGGTCTAGGTCTAGGAGGAGATCTTATCTCAGTCTCGAATCGACCTAAGTATAAGATCGTGATCAAAATTATTTTTATTGTCGAATGTTATTCCCGGACATGTTCTCCCCAAAACCGGGAATTTCGAACTATACGCCTACTGGCAACAATAGAAATATTGCATTATTATATGATGGCTGTCGTCCATGTCTAGGCCTAGGCCTACCATTATAAATGATCTAGTCGAAAGGCGGCAGTCGGTTTGTGCCTATGTTTTTGAGATTGTGAGTCACGCACATTTATTTGTTGCGGTTTACCGTATGTTAGAGTATTTGACTACCTATGCTATGTACCGTATACTTTTAAGGGTCACCCGTGGGGCTTACTTTTGCATGAGACCCAGGGCCTCAAGAAGCCTTAAGACGTCTCTGCCTAACCTTACATTTTGTTTTGAATTACAGTTCTATAAAAATCAGAGAAGATGGGATAACCGATAACTCTCAAGCACTTTTTTAGCTCATGATCAGTGAGGTACATAGAATTTTTGATGGGGGAGGATAATTTTGTATGGGTATTCTAAAAAGTACATTGACAAAATCTCCGAGGCGTAATCTCTGTACCAAAAAATAAAAATATGTTGGTCTAAGGCAGTGCTTCTCAAACTTTCAATATTTGCGACCTAATATTCAATCATAATTTTCATCACGCCCCCCTCCATACAATAACGATGCATTAAATTCAATAATACGAAACTTTGACACTAATTCTACAATACGACATTAACCTCTAAAGTGCCGTCGGCGTATGTAAACGTCTCACTCAGCCAGTGCGTTAACTGCCCCGGATGTATATATATGTCTTTCCGAAGTACTATCTTTTCTGTAAACTGTTATCTATAAAATTATTCCGAAGGTTTTGGAATGCAAAAAAATGGCCTTGAAAGTGTTTGCTTATTTCAGAGAATTTGCTGATTCGTTCCTTTTGTACCTCTCAACCCTCTTCAATACACCACATACTGTTGCCTACGTGTTAAACCGTGGCATTGGGGAGCAAATCGAGTGATTTTTAATCGGCATTTAAGGGATTAATTATAACCCGACAAATTATCAAGATAAGTGTTAATTTTTGCATATAATTTTATCTATGACAAGCCCATGAGGTCACTGGTAGTTATTACTCTTGTTCTTAACTTAGTATTGTTAAATTAATTATAAAATACATTGCGCTGTGCTGATACATTTAGAAGTGTATTATATCAATGTAAATGTGTACTTTATTTTTTTATTATGTCAGAATGTATTTTATTTGTTTATTTTCAGTAAATTAATATTTTTTTAAAAAATAATCTCTTGTTTTCGACTTTTCTATATGTTCGTGCCCCCTTAGGGGGGCGCTCCCCACAGTTTGAGAAATACTGGTCTAAGGAGGATATACGCCACGGACTACAATGTTTACAAGAGGAAGGATCTAATGTATTTAAATCTCATGGGCAGGACCAATCCTAGGGTATCGGCCCCCCGCGTACAAAGACCTAGAGTGACACTCCTCTAGAGAATTTTTTCATATTTTGAATAAAACTTAACATTGATGTTATAAACTCATCTAACTGTACAAGAGTAAAATCAAAACATTAATAAAAATGCAAATAGATGCAAAAATCACTTCTTTCCTCTACTTTGTATTTCAAAAGAGTGTAAGGCTTTTATTAAATTGAAAGCTTTGAACTTCCCTAAATGCATATTGAACTTAAACACTTCTATGTCTTAAATAATATTTACCCTATTACATATTTTCGTAAAGCAACTTTTATTTTATTTTGCAAAAATTATGTTTTGTGACGTGTGAGCCCGATACGTCAATCTTAGTTAAGCACTCGTTCCGCGAACACCTTAATGTCATTTGTGTGTGTGATCGCACATTTTTTCAAACTTGTGCTCAGACACATTACGGTGAAAGGTTAAGAAACCTTTGCACAAATGACCAGGAAAAAAAGCCGTTAGAAGACAGCCAAAAGAGAAGAAATTCGCAATGAGGTGTAAGTGTGGCTGATCTAGCATGCATGTGCGATCGGTCTACATCAGGGGTGTCAAAATCGCGGACCGCAACGAACATTTCGAGTAATCCTTTGTTCGTAAGTATTGGCTGTGCTATGACTTACACGGTTGAATTTTCGAGCAATTTTTGTGACTATCACTTTTCGTTGCCTTTCTGACGTCGAACAGTGATGCATTGTTCGTGTTGTAAACATGCTTTGCATTTAATAAATGTATTTCAAATCTCTTATTAACCCTCTTTTCATTTTACTAGATATCACACACTTCATAAGTGTTTTTGTGAATTACTCCGACTAAACGTGGTTTACGACCCCATATTCTATGGCTGCCTACTATTACTTCTGAATTTGTCGTTTGAATACGACAACACCCTGTATATTGGTACATTTCCATAAGAAAATTTCACTGGTAAAATTTAATAAAAAATAATGAATACATACACAAATCATTTAAAATTATAATAAATAATATTCTAATTTTTTGAATAAATAAGGAGTAAAAATGATATACTAATAACTTTGAAGCATGTAAAATAATTATATAATTTTTTAAGCATATTACTGGCTTTTTTATTTCTACACTATTTTGCAAAAAAGAAAAAGCTTCCTAAAAAAAGTATAACATGGTTATCTCAAAATTCTTTTTACCTAACATTTTTATATCAAATACGCAAATGATTTCATTTTATAAGTCATTGAATGTAAAGTTCGGTCACTCTCTGCTTGCGTTTTGATTACGCAACTAGCTTTGCTTAAAACAGGGAACAGCTGCGAATGGTTTATCTTTTCTTGTTGTTGACGTTTCAGTTTTTTCGAGAGACAACCAATAATGCCATTACGACATTATCGAAGATCTTATAACTAAATGGAGGATTTTGAACCTAGCCCTATAATCACAGGATGTGTTAAATTGTCAGATTATACCGAGCAAAAGGCTGAGATCTTAATTATATGAACGCGACTGTGAAAGGATGTTTGCTGACATCAATGATTGCTACAAGGAGCTTATTAACGAAATAAAGGCCCTGGAAGATGGAGGCGTTTGAATACTTGGTAAAATCAAGGGGATTGTGCAACACATCTGAATATATACAACATTATATTTGTCCGATATCCAATCTCTTCTACATCATCAGTAGTACCCTCCGTCATCTCACTGTCCTTGGTTGTGGCAAGACTATGTTTTCAGTGACCATATAAACTTTTACTTACATCCCCATAACATCGGCAGAGCCGTCAGCAGGGGTTTTGTAACTGATGGCTGTCAACAGACTGGTAGCGCATATGTTCAGTGATGAATTTCGATTCACAGTTAACCAACGACCATCATATCTGTGTGTAGAGGGGCCGGTTATCAAGCTCTCACAACTTTAACTCAATTGTTTTACCCGTACAACGTACGGGATACTGAAAGCTGGCTACAACCTGTTTGCCCGTACGCTGTACGTCACTGATATTTTCTTCTTTCTACCTTCGATTTGCACGTATTTTTAATTCTTATTGTTAGATTATTAGTGCTAGTGTGTTTAAGAGATACAGTTTGTCTCCATGGCACAGAAATACTTCAAACGCGGGATTTTCTCTGCGGTGAAGGCGAGAATTTTTCACTAAAGCCAGGAGCTTAGATTCTTGAAAATATTCGATAAAGAACAGGGATTGGCACCATAATGTACAATTTGCTGCTTGAGATGAAATGAAAATGGAAAGATAACCCAAAAAAGCCGATGTTATCTGTCTCCAATGTAAGGTAAGTCTTAGTATTATTCCAAGCTTCAAGTTTTGCGTGTGTGCATAAATATATATTCATACCATAAGCCTCGCATTTCTAAAGCTTAGGTGAAGGAGTTGACACCTCACTCGTCACTGTGGCGTAACGTACACCCCCGCAACCTCCGGATTGCGGGGAGAGGGGGGATCTAGGGAGTCCAAAGCCTGACAGACGGCAAGTACGGCTTGTGCCCGAACCTGACTTAGCAGGGGGCCCTAATATTCTCCGTTACGCCACTGCTCGTCACCATTCATGCTGTGTCAATGTAAAATCTTTAGCCCTGACTGGTTTCTTGTGCATTCAGTCTCTCTACAAGATGAGTATTTAGTGTAAACAAGACTAGAGTACCATGTTTGACTTGATTCATCGAGCTTCATATTAATAACACTTAGCTATCGTGGATAATGAGTTTGCATATTTATTTAGTTATGATGCTGCTGCTATGCATGTTTACATTAGTTTACTGGCGAATATCTGCTTCTTATCAAAAAATAAGTTTTTGTTCTTATTCTAACATTTAAGGTATCCGACTACGTTCGGAACCGTGATTTTAAAAAACCACATAAATGGATAATTTTCATGATATTTAGTGTCACTTATATTAAAATACATGTATAAAATGGTTCTAAGGACATTTTGACAAAAAAAAAGTTATTTAAATACAATATTTCGGCTAAAAATTAACTTAGAATAACCTTTTTTTCAAAATGATCTCCTTTCGTGAAAAATGCTTCTATTATAATATTATTTTGCCTGTATATAGCTCAGACCTATGTACAGAGGCTCAACTATGATTTTTGAAAAATTCAAATTATTTTCAGAGTTACAACCATTTGAAATAATGATTGGCGTTTTTTTCTTAAAATTTCTTCCCTCTGTTGTCGTAAAACACGGATAAACCCACACTTCTAAGTTATATATTTCAAACATTCTAGTTGAGCCTCTGTACAGAGGTCTGAGCTATATACAGGCAAAATATTATTATAATAGAAGCATTTTTCACAAAAGGAGAACATTTTGAAAAAAGATTATTCTAAGTTAATTTTCTGCCAAAATATTGTATTTAAATAATTTTTTTGTCAAAATGTCCTTAAAACAGTTTTATATACATTTTCTAATCTAAGTGACACTAAATATCATAAATATTATCCATTTATACGCTTTTGCAAAATCACTGTTCCGAACGTAGTCGGATACCTTAACACAAGGTACAGTGAAATTCAGAGATATTATTGGTTCAATAAATTTTAAAAGTGTAATAGTAAAAAGATTCGTAATTTTTTAATGACTTGAAAAATTTATGAAATCAGTAACAGCTTATTATGCGTAGATGAAACTCGGGCAGCAAAATATTATATTAAAAACAATATTGTAAGGTAGATCCGTGTTCGAGGATTTTGTGCAATCAGTCTCAAAGAGCAAGATAGTTCTTCAGGAGTGATGAAAATTTATTGTAGAAAAACAATTCTTGAAATACAGGATACAGCACTAAAATTCGCCTAGTAAATCCCAGAAGACCTTCACACCGTCTTCTGCGCTCAGATACAACTATCAGTATCTAAAATTACAAATGCGTAATGTTTATGAATATTCGCAAGTGCTCACTTGATAGCAACTAATCGCTAGTCGACTCTTCAACGGTCAAAACAATAGTAACTCAATGTTAAAGAGTGACTCCTATTTATAGGCTGCACGGATCTTTCGAGAAAAATCCGCTTACCTTATAGATCGTGATGTTAATAGATTTCTCCAGCAATTTCCAAAGCATCCATATAATCATCAACTCGGCAAAAATGGTCGCCAAAATGATACCAACTCGGATCTATCGACAATACACACACACACTTCGCCAAACTTCCGTTGAATATCTATTTTAAAGTAAGGAATGGCGTTGCTTTCGAATATTACAATTTTAACAAAGAAAATAAGACAAAAACTAATATTAACGTATTCACGCACAGAAATTAATTATTTACGCTATTTTAAGCATTCATTATTCAAAATTCGTAACAATATTTGGGTTATGATTTCATAACGGTATATGGCAATAAGAGACACAATTCTGAACCATGCAAATTATCCAAGATGAATGTCATAGTTTAAAATGAAATGAATATGATGTGCTGATAACTTTTTGAGAATGGTTATTGAAAAAGTAGCATTGAAAAATTGTAACGCTTTTCCAGAAGTGAAAGCTTGAAAGAGGAAAAATGCATAAAAAATATATGTTTTTAGTGTGTAATGGGGCTGCGTATTGATATTTCTACCTTTGCAGACCTAGTACATTTCCCAGGAGCTGGTGTCACTTTTTAGTGCGGCACCTTTTAGGCGATACCAATTACTGCAAGTAATTTTGACGCCCAGTTTCTTTCCCAGAGGGAGTCACCTGAGCTCTGCCGATGCGAAATTTGTACTTAGGAATTTAATTTTGCCGAAAGCATCCAAGCCAAACGAACGCTCAAAGGGTCTTTTTCATGCCGTATAATCATACGGCATGGCCGCTGTCGATTTTCTACATCATGAAAATCCGAGGTCAAACTCGTAACCTTGAGTACAGAAGGCCAGCGACAAACCAACTACGCCAACAAGCTGGTAAAAAAATATAAGTAAAATATTTGAGTTTTTAGAAAATAAATTTAAAGACAACAACTTCTCACTCTCTCAGACAGGAGGAAGATGTAAGAAGAGGAGAAAATCTTTTAGGGAAAGCAGAATCTACTAATGGAATATTTTGACAAAGCTGATGATAAAATATCACAGAAGGAAAGCTAAGTTTCAGGTATAATGCATGATAAGTAGCTTCATAAAATATATAATTGACTGAAATCAATTGAGCTTTAAAAATTACTTATTACGAAGTTTTTGTTAAGGTACTAGTAGATTTTAACTTTAAAATGTGTGTTAACATTCCCATATTGTGAAAGATATACAAGGTGTGACGCAAAAACTTAGACTGGTCTAATAAATTCCATGATTATTCAGAACTTTACAGAAGTAAATACAGAGTAATTTATCAAAGGAGATGTTAAATCTTTTGGAGCAAGGCAAAAAAGATTTTTTTTTGTTCGTCTTTTAACTATAGATGGATCTTGGGTTTATTAAGACGATTAAGAGATCAAAGAGATGAGAAAGGTGTGGGGAAAAACAGCAACTCACCTTCCTCAAAAAGGGTAAAGCGCAGAAATCTACGGGGAAGTCATCATACAGATTACCTGGAGAGAAATCAAACCACCACCAGTAATGCTTATTAATGCAGTCTTGTGAACAAATTTCGCGGAACTCTGTTCAAGAAAGGGCGTAGTACGGCTACCAAAGGCGCACGTGTTCTTGATGACGGTGGATCTGCTCAAGGTACGGTTGAGGAATCAAAGTGACTGGGCTTTAAAATTTTACCACTTCTGTCCTCTCCCAATCTCGCCGTAAACGATAACCGTAACCCGTCAGAAGCCAACTTAAACCTTTGTAAGTAGGCAGCAAAATAGTCTCGTTGTATGAAAAGTTAGAACGGAGTCACTGTCACAGGGCGTGGCCAGTCAGGGATACTATCTGGATCGAGATCCTTCCACTTTTTGTCAGAAATTCTTTTCATTAGTTGCATACGGAAACTAGTGAAGACTTCTCTTTCAGAAACTCGTTTAAAAGTTAAAAAAGGGCTGGGTTATTATTGACTTGTTGAACAAAGGCACCCTTTTTGGATAATAAATCAGCCATTTCATTTACTATAATTCCGCAGTGAAAAGGGAGCCACTGGAGGGTGACAAATTTGCTCAGCTATTTCAATTTTTTAATGCTGATCTGGCATTTCAATATACCTCCAGAAGAGGGACTTTCCATAGATTTTATTGAGTAGAGAACTAAAATTGAGCGGGTCAGAAAGAATGACAGCATTTGAGAATTTGTCAAGAGAACATAAAAGCTGTTCCAAGACAACATTGAAATAACTCACCGTCATAGGCTGGTCTTATAGTACCCACAAAGATATAAAAGGTGAAAAGATTGCAAAATACTCCAGTATCCATTAGGCTGATTAGGGAGAAATGACCTATCAGTAAAACTTTCACTCACTTTCATACCTAAGAACTAAACTGTCAATTCTGTTTCCACTGAAAAGATCTGGCAGTTAAATTCTAAGTAAAACTTTAAAGAATAAAACCACATGTTGGTTTTAAGAGAGCACCTCGCAAGACAGCCCACTACAAATTAATGCATGCATGCATTTGAGTTTTCTAAAATATTCACAACACTTAGGCTTGAAGAATAGATTCGAAATGGGCACCTTTCGATCAAAAAACGAGTATCTTAGCTACCATACCAAAATATTCGTCTTTGCATGGAGACTATTACTGGTTTATATAGATATCACACCACCACACTACCCCCTTGACAGTGATTCGGCGAATAGGTGAACGAACGATACCATATTCGTGGCGAGCATGTGAGCAGTTGCATCACTTTGAGTGCGACGGCTTTGTGGGTTGCATTATGAGTTTGACGGCTTGGTTACGTCATCATGTGTGACGGCTTAATTGCGTCATGTGTCTGACGGTTTGGTTGCCTTTGCGGTGGATAGATGGCGCAACGCGACTGCTGCGGTTCTTTTTTGCACAGCCAGGGTCACCACTGAAGGATAGATTAGAACTGTGCCCCTTTCGATCCAAAAACAAGCATCTTAGCTACCATACCAAAACGTTCGTTTTTGTACGGAGACTATTACTGGTTTATATAGAGATATCGCACCACCACACTACCCCCTTGCCAGTGATTTGGCGAATATGTGAACGAACGATTCCATATTCGGGGCGAGCGTATCAGCAGTTGCATCACTTTGAGTGCGACGGCTTTGTGGGTTGCGTTATGTATTTGACAGCTTAGTTGCGTCCTCGTGTGTGACGGCTTAATTGCGTCATGTGTCTGACAGCTTGGTTGCCTTTGTGGTGGATAAATTTCGCAATGCAACTGCTGCGGTTCTTTTTTGCACAGCCAGGATCACCAATGAAGGATTGATTAGAACTGGGCACTTTCCGATTCGAAAACGAGTACCTCAGCCCCTAAGCCAAAATGATCGTCTTTGCATGGAGGCTATTACTGGTTTACATAGATATCACACCACCATAGGCTTTAAAAAAAATTCTACACTTTTATAATAAATTGAAAAACAAAATATTAATTGAAGACTTGTGAATCTGTTGTCGCTGATGAGTTCTTATTCCCCTTCACACAATTAATTTGGGATTTCCACTACATAACCTGCAGCCCAACTTTTTTAGAATTTTTAAGACTAAGAAAGCATAGGGGTGATGAATAAGTATCATTTTATATACAAATCTGGTGTTTATGTAGCTCTTCCTTAATTAGTTAATATATAAAGTAAAAATATTAGTGATCCATCAAGTTTAGAGAAATAAGTTATCTTTTGACACATAAAACATAGATTTGATGTTTTTTTTTATCGGAAAAGTTTTTAAATAAAATTCTACGTATATATAGGTAAAGTTAATTGCCATTAAAAACAGTAATTTTTATAAAAGCCATATTAATGAAACTCTGACTCCAGTTTTTATCTGAATTTTATGAATAATTTATAGCAGATAAACCTACAAAATACTCATTCACTCATCGCTTTTAAGTGGAATCTGTAATTTTTTTGCACTCCCGAAAATACATTACCGCTTCAGTGTATTTTTATTATACCACACAGAATATTTAATTAAATATCTTACTCAACGTTTTGGAATATTTTACTCATGATTTATTCATAACTTGAATATTTTTCCTTTTTCTGTATAAATAAGTTGCTATAAAATCCAGGTAATATTTCAGTCGCAGTTCAGTATTTAACTCAGCATTTTCGATTATTTTATGCATTACTTATTCCTAATTTAATTTTTCTTTATTTATTTCTTGATAATTTACCATAAAATTCAACAGGAAAATTTCAATATATTTTATTTACATATGCAATTTAGTAATTTTTACTCATTACTTATATTGCAAAATTTTCTATTCTTAACGGAAGGAAAAAGCAGTTAAAAAAAGTATTGCACTTATTATTAAAAAATTCTAATCTAATTTTTTAAAAGTTTAAAAAGTGCTGCAAAATAAGCAAAGTTGGTTTTTTTTTTTTGATAACTGGATATTATTCATTGAGAAATATCTTATTGCCAACGCGATGCATTCTCTCAAATTTTGTATTGGTATGTTCTTACCTATACATTAAATTCCTTGCCGGTTTTTTTTTAAAATTAAATAAAAATGATCACAATAAGACTTATTTGAAGGTATCAAAATATTACACATGTTGGGGTATCTGTAGCTTGAGTTTGTGGGGGAATACATCCACTTTCTTGCCCGCCTAGAAGTGCGGGAGGAAGGGAAGAGACACTAGCCATATTCAAAAAAAATCTATTTATTGATCTCTACAAATGAAAACACTGTCCGTTTTCAACGGAAAGATGTTTCTTATAAGCAATATGTGGATTAACAGCGAGATGCACGAATTATGAGAAGACTATCAATATCGATTCTCTTATCCAGGATCAAATCTACTATCCCGATTTATCTGAACACTAATTAAACTCTAATTTTTTACTTGTTCGTTAGCACAATGTCTTGCAAAATTATATAGTTTTCTAAAGGAAATTGCACCTTTTTACATTTGTGGAAAACAACACCAATAATGAAAGAACGTGAACAACATATAAACAGGGTTGATGTTAAAATCTAAATTTAAGCAAGAACAGCTTCTAAATTTTAGGTTGTAAATCCATGAAAAATACAAGAAATTTCTCACACAGCTATAAACATTTCAGTGCCATTCAGAACATTAGGCCTAAGGGAAATAAAGACAAAACATTTCAGTTCTTTAAGCTTCTTCAGGACGTCGCATAAAATTGTCGACTCGCTTGAATTCAATTTACATCATCTTCATTAGTCTTTTTTTCTTACATAAAAAGCAGTGATTACGTTAAGAGAGTCATTGGCAAAATTCATTTGTACTGAAAATAAAATAGAATGATTTGGTGTTAAATCGTTAATTATTACTCAATTTCATGTCAACTAACAGAATTTTGCTTATTTTTTCATCTCGGTACAAATCCTCTTGATATTTATTTAGGACCATTTTGGTTGCAGGTCGCCAATGTTGGCTCGCCTTTCGCTTATAACAATGTCATGTGATCTAATTTGGTATCAATTTTACATTTATATCTTAAATTGAGTAATACGAACTTTTTGGTCTCAACCATCTACTGCTCAGGAAATTGAGAAGGACAATTATAAGATTTTAATTACGACTAAAAATTAATCGTTATTTTTTGTTCTTAAGGCTGCTCAACATATTCGTCATCCAAGTTCATACATTTTTCCATCTTTATTTTCTTGACATTTCGAAGACCTTCATGATAGTAGATTGAGTCGAAAACTATTGTTCCAGATCTTGAATGATGCCATTTCTGTTGCCAAATCTTTCATCTTTCAGTTTTTTTTGTTTCCAAGTTCTGGCAATAAGAAGTCACTTGGGGAAAGAAATTCGAAGAATAAGGTGGACGAGGCAAAATTTTAAGGCCTCATTGCTTTATACTTTAACCGCATCTCGAGATGAGTAAGCGGGGACATAGTCATAAAGAAAGTCGTGCACCTTTGACAATCATATCGCACCTTTACTTGCAAGAAATGTGTTCAGCAACGTGCAGTAACAGGAACTAGTGGTGTTCTGACCCTTCTTCAGGTAATCGGTCAGACCCCGGGGTCGTGACACCCGTGTTTACCAAAGATAGTAAGCCCCTTGGGAAAAGGAAAAGATCACTAGAGGGTACCTCGGGATCGTGACACCCGTACCCACCTAAAGAAGGTGAGCCTCCTGAGGGGATTGCCCTCAAGGATAAGTGTCTGGACCTATTTTTTGGAATATCATTATCAATGACCTCTATTTAAACTTAATAATCTTGCCTGCTGTGAAATCATAGCTTTTGCTGATGACATTTTAGTTTGTTTCCAAGGTAGGGATCTTTCTGCGAATTTCCTACACACACAGGAAGCTTTGAACCTCGCTTCTGACTGGTCAAAAGGTTTTAAATTGGATTTTAATCCTGATAAAACCAGAATCATGGCTATTGAAAAACGAAACGTTTGCTATGATGCATTTCAGCTATATCTCGATGGAACTCCCTCGACTATGATAAAGCAAATGAAGTATCTTGGGGTTCTTCTAGATACTAAATTTTCTTGGAAGCAGCACTTAAGTTACATATCCAAGAAATGTGACAAATTACAGCGTGGATTAAATCGGATCGCTCGCAACACGTTTGGTATAAATTTCAATGAACATTCGCTCATTTATAAGCAAGGAATCGAACCTTTCATTTTGTATGGTTCTAGAGTTTGGGGCGAGGCACTTAAAAGAAAGATGAATTCTAAGTATCTGCGACGCATACAAAGAAGGATACTTTTGTGAGGGTCATATGTGGTTATCGCACATTAAGTTACGACTCAGTTTATGCTATTTCTGGCTTCCCTCCAATCGACATTACTATTCTTCATAATATTGCTTTTAGGGAAAATCTCTCTGCTTCTTCCATCTCTAATTATGATTGTATTCATTTTTTCTCCTTCATCCTTCAGAGAGGAATGCCATCAATCTTATCGAATTTAGTGACAAGAGCACAGATGATTTCCCTGTTATTTGCTATACTGATGGCAGTAAAATTGATGGAAGAGTTGGTTTCGCATTTGTTGTGTTCAGGAGTGGTGTTGAATCCGAGAACTTTCAATTTAGAATTCGTGATGAATGCACAGTTTTTGTAGCTGAATTTTTATGTTTAAACTTCGCCGTTAAATGGATCACTGAACAAAATAGTGTCATCTCAGAATATCTCTCATCTGTACTGACTCTCTTTCCTTCTTGGATTCTCTTAAATGTGTTTCTTCATCTAATAACATAGTCGTCGAGATCCAAAAGCAACTTAAAAGCCTAAAAGATAAAAACATCGCAATAGATTTTGTTTTTGTTCGCGGACACACGAGCGTTCTTGGGAATGAGCGAGCCGATTGGCTTGTAAAGGCTGCAACCAAGCGCAAAATTGACATTGACGTTAATATTCCTAAATCGTTTTACAAGAAGATCACGAAAGAAAGAATAGTGAAGTCTTGGAACCAAGAATATCTCATTTCTAATAAAGGGAGCACATAACAAAGAAATTTTTTCCAACCTTTAATAAGAGACTATTATGTCATCATTTTTACACTAACTACAAAATAACCCAATTTCTCACTGGTCATGGTAATTTCAAAAGCTACTTGAACAAATTTAATTTAGTTCCGTCATCTTCCTGTGATTGTAATATTGGCGGCGAGGAAAATGTAGAACATGTGCTCCTTCTGTGTTCCAAGTTTGTCAGAGAAAGAAAGATCCTAAGACTGGCTTTCAAGGGACTTAATATAAATTGCCTCCGAATTTTCACCAACTTCTTTCCACCAGAAATGCTTTTAAAAATTTCTGTAAATTTGTTGTAAATATTTGTAATTCTTCTTAACCTCAATTTTTTAATTTATTTTTTGTTTCCCCTGAATGTGTGTTTAATACTTACTTCTGCCCCGTGTAAGCCTAGTGTGATACTTTGTGGTGCACGGGGATTTTATAATTGTTTTCAATAAAAAAAAATTATTCAATCATAATTTTCTTCGCGCCTCCCTCCATACAATAGCAATGTATTGAGTTAAATAACGTTATACTTTGTCGCTAAAACTACAATACAACTTACCTCTTTAAGTGCCACCAGTGTATATAAACGTCTGGCTCAGCCAGTGCGCTTATTGCCCCGGACGTATATATACGTCTTTCCGAAGTACGATCTTTCCTGTGAACTGTTGTCCAAAAAATTATTTCGAAGGATTTGGAATGCAATAAAATGACCTTCATAGTATTTGCGAAGCATTTACTTATTTCAGAGGATTTGCTTATTTATTCCCCCAATACACCACATACTGTCACCTACGTGTTAAACGGTGGCATTGGGGAGCAAATCGTGTGATTTTTAATCGGAATTTAAGGGATTAATTATATAACCCGACAAATTATCAAGATAAGTGCTAAGTTTTGCACATAATTTTATATATGACAAGATCATGAAGTCACTGGTAGTTTTTACTCTTGTTCTTAACTTAGTATTGTTAAATTAATTATAAAAAACATTGCGCAGTGCTGATACATTTATAAGTGTATTATATCAATGTAAATGTGTACTTTATTTTTTTATTACGTCAGAATGTATTTTGTTTGTTTAATTTCAGTAAATTAATAATTTTTTAAAAATTCTTTTGTTTTGGGCATTTTAATATGTTTGAGCCCCTCTAGGGGGGCCCGCCCCACAGTTTGAGAAACACTGCTTTAAGGTCTAATAGGGTAGTTTTCCTCTTTCTTCCCTATATCAGCATCCTCCGCAGGATGTCTTCTACATCTTGGCTCGTCTGTGAGTGGCAAGTGGTCAGTTTGAAAATTCAACATTCAAATGACTGCTGTCCTTTACAATAGTTTCATTGAGAATTTGCAGCGGACTTTCAAATCGAAAGCTTTGCTGTTGTTTTTTATCCTCGAAATATCTGACATATGTTAGATCAGTCGCAGGATGGTAAGTCCCCCTTAGAAAGTCCAATGCATCCCAGTGAGGCTGGATGGTCACAGCCGTTTTTACAAGCTGTTGGGGGTGGATTTTTCTGCCACTATCATAAGAAAGATGTTTCAAGTGTCCACTTGTTAGTATAGCCAGAACAATCTTAGAACCACGGTCACATTTGATTTCAAGCAGAGAGCCAGGGGACGTTCCTGTGTACCATTGGTGTGTAGGTGGAATGCGCATATGACGGTTTTGTTGTTGAAAGCTTTTTATTCAGGGAACTTTTCACATGAAGGAATTTGGTCATACTACGAATCTCTTGATGTTTTTCCTTCAACGGATTGCTTGAATCTGGATTTACTGAAAGCAAACAAATCATAATTAAGTTAATAGCTGTAGTTTACTACATTATGTACATAAAGGTAAAATATATTTTTTATTTCTAATGGGCTGCGAATTGGTCATTAACCATTGCAGACCTAGTATATCCCTCGGAAGCTGGGATCACTTTTTAGTGTGGCACCCTATAGGCGATACCACAATTACTGCAAGTAATTTTGACGTCCAGTTTCCTCGTCAGAGGGAGGCACCTGAGCTACGATGTGAACCTGTACCAGGATTTAATTTTTCCGAGAGTACCCAAACCAAACAAGCACTCTAGGGATCTTTTCATGCCGTATAATCATACGACATGACCGCTGTCGATTTTCTGCATCATGAAAATCCACCGACTTGGGCTGGGGTCGAACCCGCAACCTTGGATGCAGAAGGCCAGGCACAACCCCCCGCCTCCCCCGCCACAGCCTGCTAAAAATCAAATATAATATGCAGAATAAATTTTATTTACTTATTTCAGCTATTTCTTAGTAACAATTAACATTTTAGTAAGATTTACGTACATCCCATCCGGTACAGTGACTGCGGTACCGTAGGGTCTAGGTTCGAATCCCGGAGAAGGCATGGATGTTTGTAAATGTATAGTTCCTTCGTGGCATGGGGGTTCTCTAAATAGCCGTCCAGCCGCAAATCCTCTCGTGAGGTTAGTGAAAGGGGAAGAGAGGTGAGAGGCCCCTGACCACCCCAAGGTGTTCTCTCTCAAAATTGTGGTGGAACCGAGAAACTGTCACTTGCATGATGCTCAAATCTAAGGTTAACGACATGCGAAAAAATCTAGTCCTTTCTCGCGATGAATTGAATTCCATGGACCTTGATTTGATGTTACTGTTGATCAGGTGGCATAAGTAACAACAACACATTTTAATCTAAATGATTCTGATTTCCGTGTATGGAGTCTTCTAGACACGATCATATTCTAGCTAACTTACAATAGGCTAAATTCATGTGATGTCATAGTCATATGATAACTGCAATCACGTGTTTCCAGCCAATCAGTTTATAAATTCATGTGACATCATAGTCACATGATAAATGCAAACACGTATTTATAGCTAATCAATGTATAAATTCAGGTGAAGTCAGAGTCCTAAGCTAAATGCAATCTTGTGTTTCCAGTCATCGTGAGCTTCGCTGTTACCAACTTTTGTTCTTTACAGAAACTTTATTTTAAAAATGCGTATTTGTCAGCAATAATAACACACACATAGGTAAGCAAAATGTACTTAATTTAAAAGTAGACGTATAAGAATTTTTTTTCAACTTTGGAAAACTTTTTGAAGAATCTTAATTTTTGAAGAGCTGTTTCCCATTTATCAAATTTGAAATTGCATCTAAATTTTACAAGTAGAACAATAAGTACAAGTCTATCTGTTTCGAATTCCATTGTGAACACGTGACTATCATGAATTGAGCTCATTTGAGGGGCCATTATCATTAATCGTCGCTGCAATAAAAATAAAAAAAAAAAAAGAAACGAGTCTTACAGTAGTCGCAAATGGTGTGTAACATCTGACATTTTATCGTGGTAAATATGCAATATTAAGTTTTTTCCTGAAAAAAATAGGAAAAAAAAAATCGGGTATAATTCGAAATAATTTTCTATCGAATAATTATATCTTTAATGAAAAGTGTATTTAATTAACAAAAGGAGTAATACAATATTTTATTAAAAATAATTATTCTTGTTATAATATTTTAATAATAATATTAAATTTAATAATTGTTATAATAATATTTTATCAAAAATAATTATTCTTAGGGAACAGCGGAGACAATAGACTTATGATAACTAAAATATGACACATATACTTGTGATTTCAAAGTATTTAAAAACCTTTGAAAAACAGCGTCAATAACAGTACCACTGTTAGCAGTCGAAACATTTTGATTCGTGTTTATTTCGAGCTTGAGTTCATCATTCATAAAAGCTATGAGCGGCTCAGCTTTTGGTAAACTGAAGTTAAAGTTAAAATCACCACTCAAAATCAGGGAAGTGAGTGATAATTTTTTTAAAAGAGCAGAACCACCTTCGTTATATGGTAAAAGAACAAAATGCAGGAAATCTTAAATTTTTTTTAACCGCTTGATTCGAAGAAATGCATACGACCACCGAAATCACTGTTTGTCCATTTTTAAATAAGCATTCTGCCGCACTTATGTCCCCCCAATATCGTGACTAACGGATTTAGAGTCAAGCGCTCGAGTGCTTGATGGCTACTAGAGTTGGACCTCCCTGCGAGGGTAGCGGAAAGACACAGCCACGCATTCTCATTGATCAAAACAAGTAGCGCGCGCTTACGTCACATCCTGCTACACACATCCGTCCCTTTTCACGAAATCACTCCCACAAATATCCAGCAACCGAGAGGAAAGATGTTACACATAAAAAAAAGTGAAATAATTCCTGAACAAACTCTTGTTTAGTTACACTGTTCATGATCTTTTTCTCTCTAAATAAATAATATATTTTCCAAGGTATATATCTGGATCACAGTTTTGCGTTTTCTATGCATTAGTAATTATTTCAACCCAAATTTGTTTAAAAATAAAGCTACCGTAAAATTTGGCGTATAACGTGCACATATACTTTAGAGCTGCATTTTTAATTTTTATGTATATTCGCCGTATAACGCGCACCCCCTTTTTATGAAGAAATTTGAAATGTTTGTATACAATGCTCTTATATGTTTTGAAGTCATTTATTTGAGGTATTATCCCAAATTACCCACAGAACATAATCTTTTATCTGAAGTAACTTTCTACTTCATAATTTTATAAATATTTTGTACTATAATATGGTATAAATTTTTTTGCATTCTATTTCAAATATTTTTTTTAAATATGTATATGAAAAACTACATTAAAACTTTATTCCTAAATGAGCCAGTAATTTTTTTTCTGAAAAAACTTACAATTATTCAAATTATTTACAAAAATTAATTTAATACAAAGGAGCTATTTAATGAACTGTTTATAAGTTTTTATTCGAAATGAGAGTAAACATTAATCAAGAAACTCGCTTAAAAAATTAATTCATAGAATAGAAAATTTTACAGCCTAAATTTTTTTTGAAGCATATTTACCTATGCAGTATTAATGTGTGTAAATTAAATCTTTCCCCGAAAAATTTCATAAATTAAAAAAACTTTTTTTCAAAAGTATGTACTCTTTTTATAGTGAGGTGTTACTTTTAAAACATTCACAGATGGCGACACATGTTCGGTTAGTAAATATATTCCTTCTCTTTTTCTCTCTCTCTTTTTTTTTTTAATTTAAAAAATAAATGCTTTGAAAACAATTACATCAACTGCACATTTCATGTATTAGATGCAGAACAACTAATTTCATTAAAATTTGAGACAATCAATTTTGATAAGCGAAAACTACTTTGTATAAAAAAATGATTACTGTTTAAATATATATGTATTCTCTCTCTCTCAAAATAGAATGATTAAAAATTTTAAATGCAAACTTTCAGCATTGTAATTGTTGAAAATCTTAAAGTTCAATAGATTTTTTTTTATCATAAGAACGTAGGTATAACTTCCTTTCGTTCTTTATTTAAATTTAATACATTTATTGCTTAAATCAAATTGTGTTCGCTAGATGGCAGCAGATACATCATTTTTTTCGGATGGAAAAAAAAGGAAAAAAAACATCTTCCTAAAGAAAATTTTTTATGAAAAAAAATTTTATTTTCATACCACCAAAATTTCCTTTTTCATTCTTACAATTTTTTTTATTCCCTTTATTATTTCTTCAATTTTTTGCCTCTTCTCCAAACAAAATTTTTGTTAGAAATTTTAAAAAATTTTTAAAATTATGGGAAAAAAGTATACAAAATTTCAAAAAATATTCTTCTTATTGTACGTAAATGTTGAGTTATATTTTATTTCATAAAATTTAAAAACGATATTCTTTGAATTTTATTGCCTTTAATTTTAATTTTTTTTTTATTTTTTCAACAACTATTTAAACATTTTTTTTATATATGTATTAATTATTTAAGATGAACTAATTCAAGAAATTAGCTTTTTAAGCTGACAATCGAAAGGAAACAAAAGTAGTGAAAACATTTTTCTTTTCAATGTCTTGAAGATAGCACACACACAAAAAAAAGTGAAATGTTTTTGACGATAATGTGTTTCGATGTGAAGAGTACAATGCCATATTAGTTCTAATCATTTGCTTAGGGTTAGTAATTATAAAATTTATCTCCAAGAGCTTGTTTTGTTGTTTTATGCAATGCTAATTCAAAACACAAATTTAAAATTTTACGCAAAGATATCTATCTTTGTTCCTCATTATATACTTTGTTTCTACCCTTTGCGTAGAGGTATTTACTAATTTAATGAACTAGTTGTGTGTGTCTGTGTGTTTACATATTTAGAAAAATAAATTCGATATAAAATCGTAACCCGTGTAAAATCCTGTTTGACAAAAATTTTAAAGAAACATTCTCGGGGGGGTCCCGTAGGTGAATCATTGTTATATGAAAAAAATTAAAAAAAAAATTTTTTTTTCCTACCAAAATTCCCTGGACTAAACTTCTGGAACAAAATTAATGAATATACAGTAGAACGTCATCCCAATGTTTTTTTTATCCCGGGTCAGTTTTTTTTTTTTTTCCTTTTATGATGTTTTTTGGGGACATTTTGTTTCCGGGGGGTCAAAGGTGGGAAAACCCAAGGTCAGGATATCTGGGAATTTCAGTTGTGTGTTTTGGGAAACATCTGAAAAAATGTCCCAGGATTTCAAGAATTCGATGAAGATTTAGAAAAATGGTGGATTTCGAAGATGGGTTTTAAAAATTAAATGATGACAATTGTGACTTCCTGCAAGAAGAATCCGCCCTGTCGACGATGGAAACGGATGAAGACGAGGACAACAACAACAACAATGAAATAGCAAGGGTCCGTCAAATGCTGCCGCGCTTTGTACTATGAAGTGGTACGAACAACAGGTGCTGTCCTACTCAACTACTGCTGCTCAAGAGAAATTTGAGACCTTGCAGCAAAACAGGGTGTACAATGGTACAGCAAAAAAAAAGTGATTATTTTTCCCCAATAAAGGTAAAATTCGACATTTTGCTTTTTTTTTCAAACACGTTTCCCGCATTAATGATTTTAATATTCTATATGTCTTTCCCAAAACTGCATGGATCGCATTCGGGTTTTCCAATGGTGTCAGTCCCCAAATTTTTCGGATAAATGACGTTCTACTGTAATTTAACCCTCATTCAGTCACAAAATTTCCTCTTGTATTTGTTTATTTTCCCCCCCC
>BMAV01020226.1:0-19533 GCA_019973955.1 Trichonephila inaurata madagascariensis
TTAAAAAAAAAATTTTAATAATTTTAATGATAAATTAATAAAATTAAATAATTTTAATGATAAATTAATAAAATTAAAATAAAAATTTTTTAATAAAAGTGAACAATAATTGTAATAATAAATGAATAATAATTTGAATAATAAATGAATAATAATTTTAATAATAAATGAATAATAATTTTAATAATAAATGAATAATTTTAATAATAAATTAATAAAAATTTTAATAATAAATTAATAATAATTTTAATAATTAATTAATAATAATTTTTAAATAGTAATTTTAATAATAAATTAATAATTATTTTAATAATAAATTTATATTTCTTATTAATAATAATTCTTAATAACAATAAATTTATTAATTATAATGAATAGTAATTAATTAATAAGTTTTAATTATTAATTATTTTTTATTAATAAATTTATATTTTTTATTAATAATAATTCTTAATAATAATAAATTAATTAATTATAATAAATAGCAATATTAATTAATAAATTTTAATTATTAATAATTCGAATTAATATTTATTTTAAATATTTTTAATTAATAATAATTTTAAATTTTACTAATAAATAATTTAAGTAATAAATTATTTTAATTGTTTTTTACTTTATAAAATACAAAATAATTACATAAAATATCATTTAATATTTATTAAAAAAAGCAATTTTTTGCTGAATAATTTTTAAGTAAATTGAGTATTTTGATCTCCCGAACAAACCACAATGTGCAACTGACAAATTCTGAGCCTGAAGTATGCGTTAAAAGTCTCGCGCACAATATTCGAAACGAATCGGAGATGTATTTCATACTTTGCCGGTTTCTCACTAGGCATTCTATAGAATGCCTAGGCAATGTGTGAAATAAGAATCATTTCATACATTGCCGGCTAGTTTTAGGCATTCTATAGAATGCCGGATTTCATACTTTGCCGGTAACACATATTATAAATATATATATATATATATATATAAACTTAAACTTACATTATATTTAGGCTGTATTTTATATTCAAAAAACTTATCACTATCGAATACGATGCTGACATGAGTTCTCCAGCTTCTGAAAAATACAAAAAGTGCACTGTCACAAACTTAGTAATATTATAATCTAAAATTTTCAATGTAATTGCTTAATAGAATTGTATTGCAAGTTGCATTAAATAGTAAATTTGAAATGAATATTAATAATGAATAAAGTAATTGATAATACATATGTTACCGTGAAAGTCCAAAATTGGATAATGCAAATTTACTCCGGTGAATGTCACACACCCAACGCATTGTTAAAATCACGCCAAAAATGAATACATAGCAAATGCGTCATTGAAAGACAGGATATTAGGTTACATTTTAAAACAGTTATATTTTCTGTTTATAAAGACTGGACTTTGCTACGGTTTAGAGAATGTGATATCTATTTTTTATATTTAGGTAAGCTGCTGTTTGTGTCTTATGCAAATGTTTGTTGGTTGATTGATTGATTGAATATTAACGTCGCACTGTTCAGCTACTCGAGGGCTTTTGGCGACGGACCACGTAATTTTGAACCATGGTCAAGTAACGTGGATGACACCTGAGCTGGCAACCCCCTCTCCTAACTACCACACCACACCAACGGGAGGGCGTTTCAGCTCTCGACAGATTTAGTGTGCATCGCTGCCCTACACGGCGGGTCTTTAGTGGTACTGGCCTCGAACTCGTTACAAGGCAAGTATATGAGCTACTAAACAAGATCAAATGTAAATAATGTTCTTAATTTGCTGTTCTATTAATAAATGTTTTTATTGGAATAAATGACGACTTAGTTTGTTTCTTGGTACCGTAAAATTAATTTAAAAGTAACTTAAATACGTAAAAAGCATATAAAGAATCACAAAAAAGTCAAGAGCTGTGGGTAGCATAGTGGTTAGAGCATCGGACTCCAGACCGAAAGGCCTGGGTTCGATGACCGATGCCTCCAAGTACCCACGGAGTACGTGCTCGTTAAATCAGTGGGTCCGAAAGTCTTGTGGGCCGTCGCAGCTGAAACCACGAGTGCAAGGGACTGGAGAATATTTCCCTCCCCTTCAGTTCCATGCCTAAATTGTGGAGGTGGAGATCGGTGGTGTCACCATCTATCGTAAACATCTGTCTCACTGTCACTGGTAGGGGCTCAAGGCTAAGGCCAACGACAGGCGTACATCTAGCCCCTTACCACGATGAATTTCATGGGCCTCGATCTGACAACGTCAGACAGGTGGCATGAGCAACACAAAATAGTCAATTAACATTTTACTTATTTAAATCATTAAAAAAAATCAGTGTAAATATCACTATTCAATCTGTGGTACTGTTACAAATTTTTGAAATGTGATCCTTGAAAACATAATGCATTTATTGTACTGTCATTAAACTGGAACGTAATTTTGTGCTAAAATTACCAGCTGTCGAAAATGCTCTTTCGGCATCTACGTTAGTTGGTGGTATTGATAGCAATACGAGATATACTTTTTCCAAGTATTTACCTTTAAATACCTCATCTTCAAATAAACCGATTTTTCGTCGGATGGTCTTGGATATAACTAATTTCTGTATTATGTTTTGGTTTGTTGAATTTTTTTTAGTTATCATTAATTATAATTTTCGTTCAAGAGACAATTCCTTTTCACTATCGACATTAGTGTCATAATTATCTTCGAATAACTGTACAGAATTCTTTTGAATGTGGATAAGACTTATGGGTAAAAAATTTTAAGAAAAATTACTATAAATTTGATCAAATTTATATTGGTTAGTCTCTTTTCTTCCTTTTCATTTTCATTTTCAAAATCATGATGATATGGAAATACAATGTGAATAATAAACTCACCAATTTATATAAGTATCGAAATACTATGCTCTTTCTTCACAACTACAACCTTGTTTTCACAGATACAACTATCAGACTATGAAACCTGGACATGTGTAGTATCGCTCTGAGATGTAATATAATATTTTTGGTCCGCCTCCTTGGGTAATTCACATATTTTATCACTTATCTAGATTATACGATGCAACTTTATATCCACAGTCTAATTTCATCCGTTAGGGAGACATAAAAACAAAAACGCATACTATTTTGCTATCTAGGTTATCCCTGAACATATATAGTGGAAATAATTTTAAAAATTCTATTAACTACCGAAAAACCGATTTTTAAACTTGTGAATACCAGTATTACAAAATTGCACAAATGGCCCAAAATACCGGTATTCGGTGTCACGGTATACCGGTATTGCAATTCCTAGTCTCAATGTGTTTCCCGTTTAAGTGTTGTAGTTTAACTTGCGTTATTTTTGGATGAACAAGCTCGAATGCGCTATTTATTCATCAAGAGTTGTAATTGAGAAAATAAGGAAGGTCCGATTGACGTGAACTTAAAATCATGTGTGAGCAAATGATAGTTTCAAATGAAGCATTAAATTGTTTAAAAGTTTTCTTATTTCTTATACCCTCTCAAAGTTCTCATTGTGGTGGGAAAGTATTCCTGGATGGAATGGCAAAATACATTGGAAGTTGGCTCCTGGTAGAGTCACCTTAGACGTGAAAGTCATTTCATTTTGATCAATTAAAATCAGTAGGCTTAAGAGTGACGAAAGTCTTCTGCCATTTGGTGCTACAATCTTTGGATCAACAGAAGATGCGTAATTCCTCTTCTATATGAATTCGTTAACTTTTGATTTAGAGAACAAAAAGACTTTCTCCATCTGTGGCAAGTGTCGGAATCACCATACCGAGCATTTCTTGAGTTTTTTGGATCTCCCTAGACAAAACATTTAAATAAATCCCTTTCTTATACTCGACTTTTTATGGGAACCAGGACATCATACGCATTCCAAAAATCGATTTTTAGTTTTAATGTTAAAAAACAGTGCATATTTTTCTGAATTTAAAATGTTTTTTTTGGTTGTAAAAAAAAATTAAAATTAATTTTGGATAAAGTGAAACAAAACACTTTTTGAATAATTTTTGAAGGTCGATTCCCTTGAATTTAAAAGTATGTAAAAAAAATTGTTTTATAGAAAAGCATAAATTTTTATTTTAATTCTATTTTTTTTTTGAAAAGCAATTGGAGGGAAGGGAAATACCATTAATGATCGGGTAAGTCTTGAGTGGGATTATTTTAAATTAAAACATGGTTTTTAAATAAAAATTTTATTTAAATTCTAAATTTAAAAAAACTTTTTTTTTAAAAATAATGTTAACTTTTATTTAAAGAACAAAAACTTTCCATTAATTGGAATCAAAACAATTTTCCCTTATTTTAATTCCCTAAGATATTCCTTCCTATTAAAAATTTTATTAGAAAGGAAATACCAGCTTCAACCCTTTTTTAAAATTTAAAAACGTAAATTCCTTTTAAAATGAAAAACTTTACATTTTTTTAAAATCCGAAAATTAATTCTGGGAGTTCTACCCCCAACCCTTTTATTTTTAAAAGTTTTCCCCTTTGGGCATTTGTTGTTCTTGTTGTTTTAAAAGGGTTTTTAAATTTTTCTTTTTAAAAATTTTTTTGAAAAGCAAGTTTTACATGAGAAAAAGGAAAAAAGTTCATGATTTTCAAAACTTCAAAGTTTTACGTTTTTTTTCAGAAAAATTATACAATAGTTTTTCCAAAAAGTATTTGAGTATATTGCGTTCACTGTTTTTATATGTACGTAAAATATTTTGTATATTCCAGAAATATATTGATAAAAAATTATACCTAAATAAAAAATATGTCAGATAAAGTTTTGTTCATATTCAGCTGTAACAAAGGGAAAACATTTAATTTAAAATTACTTTTGTAATTCTAGAGAATGTTTAAGGTATCATTATGAGGTATATAAATATAACCAGGGAAAAATTAGTCAATAGTACGATATGTGAAAACATTGCTACTTTCAGTTTTTCACTTTTACTCCAAAGCATAATATTTTGCCTTTAGGTACCCCTTTAAAAAAAATTGTTGCACTATACGGGGTTTCAAATTTTTTATACTTCTATACGGAATACCTGTGCGTATAGTGAACATATTTTTATCGAATAAGTAGTACATATTTTCTTAAAAAAATAGTTTTATGTATAAAAGGGAGAAAATATAAAAAAATTTGAAAATTACAAATTTTATAATTTTTTTAAAGAAAATACCTTAACATATTAATAAAAAAGTAAGTTCATTATATTTTGTGCATTATTTTTTATAAGTGCAAAAAGCATTTTACATATTAAGAATACTTTTTGAAAAAATGGTACCTAAACATAAGCATGTATTATGAGATCTCAAAATTGTGTCCTACTTAAATCAAACGGAAAAAAAAATTCTGAGCTAAGAATTATTTGTTTACTTCTACATAATAATTAAAATATCTTTATTAAAATTAGAAAAAAAAAACTGAGCTCTATCGGAAATTTTTTAAGACATATGTCCCATAGACAAACAGTCTTAATTTTGGCATTTTAGTCTTTCAAGCATGTCCAGAGGTACCTTTAAGAGCCAATAACCTAATTCATCTTGTTTGTCTGCCCCAGTCGCAGATAAGGGGGAGTGAATGTTTATTAATGACGCACTATGCAGCAACACTCTTGACGATGGACCTCGTAATTTGTGTTGTTGTTACTTATGCCACCCGATCAACAGTAACATCAGATCAAGGTCTACGATATTCATCGTGGTTAAGGGCTAGATTTTTGCGCCTGTTCTTAGCCTTAGCTTTGAGCGCTATGCAGGTAATAGTATGATTTTGGTCGGTTCCACCCTAATTTTGAGGGAGAACACCCTGGGGTGGTCTGGGGTCTCCCACCTCTCTTCCCCTTCCACCAACATCACGAAAGGACTTGCGGTTCGACGCCTATTTAGAGTACCCCCATGCCGCGAAGGGACTATACATTTACAAACACCCATGCCTTCTTCGGGATTCGAACCCAGGCCCTATGGCACAGCAGTCAGCGTCACTAATCAGTATACCGGATGGGCTACCTCATAATTTGTAACTATGGTCAAGCGCGATGAGAACAATCCCTGAGCAAGCAAGTCACTCTCAACCACCACACCAACCAGAGAACTTTTAATCTCGACAGATTTCTGTGCATTGGCCTTCTTCACTGCAGGTCTTCAGTGGTACAAGGGCTCGAACTGATGACACACCTGAGACGAATAGGCTGCCACGGAAACTTTAAAATAACCGAATAATGTTCGATAAAGCATTTGCTAGATGTTCAGATCAAGAAGTTACGAAATGATGTTAAAGTTTCTGTACATTTAATGCTCAAAAACTTCCATTGACTTTTCAATATTGATCTTACGTTAAGTTAAATTACCTAAAACTCTTTCAAACGCTAAATTATTTATTTTCTTACACCAAATTAAAAAATACTACTTCTAGGAACCAATACAAGCAATCCAATAAGATAATTATGAATTTGCTCACATTTAAAACATTAATTTTGATATTGCACACTAAACTTTTTAGTTAGCATTACATATATACAAAAAAATACTTATTGCGTTTTGGCCATACCCGTTTAAATAACAGAAGGTCACTTCAGGCAAATAAGAGATCGTATAATGAAGATTTCTAATGTCGAGGACGGTCGGATACCTTAAATACTCTTCCACCAACACTTTAGTTTGCCATACAAATCCAGTAACAGCACACAGCAGAACACACAATCGGAAGCTAAACATACTGCATATTTTTGCTTCGATGACAGCGGCAACACCAGGAATAATCGAGAGTTTTAAAATATCCAAGTACCATTTTTCCTTTTCCATTGGTGATGCTAAGAAAGAACATTTAGTTCATTTAAAAAAAGAATTTGTACAAAAATTATAAAGAAAAGGAATGAAAATTTTCTTGAAAAATAAAGGATTCTCGTTAATCTTGAAGGATTAAGAGATGCACATTTAAACTGGACCAAAAAATCGGAGTGTATATTTGTTTGTTTGAAAATTTATTATTAATATAATTTACAGGGTGGCCATAATTAAACTGCAAGTATTCAAGGGGTTCTGTAGAAAAAATTAATGGGAATATTTCAGCAAAATTTCGTATCTGTGCGTTTCAGAACATGTGCAAGTCAAATATTCAAAACAAAACACCATTTTCACCCGATAGATGGCGCTGCATCGTGTTTCAATTCTTATCGACCGCATATATGCAAATTTTAAGCCCATCAAACAGTATAAAAACAAGACTACATTGAATAATGGTCAATCATGACTCTGAATAAGAAGGAAAGTGCATTGTTAGTGAACATATTCTATCAGAATGGTAGGAATTATTCAGCTACTCTGGAAGAATACCGGCGTATGAAAGGGTTAAGAAGAGGTCCAATGAGTGCCCTAGATTGAAAAATATAATTTCTAAATTTAAGAAACAGGAGAATCGGGCGTTAGTTCAGGGACAAGAGGGAGGCGTCCCGTAAACCCGGAAGGAGTGCAACAAATCGATGACGCTTTTGCTACTACGAGTAGCAGTTCATGTGCCAGTATGCTGCAACAAGTGAGTGAAGAAGTGTGGCTCGGACATTATCTCTTCCCAGGTCAACTGTGTATAAATTGTTGCGCCACATTGTTCGGCGTTATCCGTATAAAATTAAAATGCTTCAAGAATTGAAATCTCATGATGACACCCTAAGAATTAATTTTGAAAACTTTGCGGTGTCGAAAATCAGTGAGGATGATACTTGGATACAGAGGATCTTGTGGACAGAAGGCGCCTTTTACACTATTAGGTTGTGTAAACTGCAAGATATGGGTAACGAGCAACCAATACGCTAAACGTAAAAAAAAATTTTAAAAATAATAAAAACTCCATTTCGATTATGTAACGGTATGGTGTGGAATGACTTGCGATTTTCTTGTGGGCTCATATTTCTTCGAAACCCCACCAAGTGATCCCAAACGCTGTAGTGTACGATATTGAAAGAACAATTGATTCCAGCATCGAAAGAGAGCATTGTTTAGAAACCACGGTATTTATGCATTACGGAACACCCCCTCACATCGCTAAACCCGTTAAAAAATTGCTACATGATATCATTGATGTGGATCGAGTCATAAGCAAGGTTTCGAAAAGCTTGGTCCCACTTTCTCCGGACCTTAATCTTGCGATTTTTATCTGTGGGGACGTCTGAAAGATAAGGTTTATAGAGAATAACATGCTTCTGTTGCTGAATTGAAATTGAGCATAACGAGACACAACAGGCGTGTTACAACAGAGATTTTAAATGCGACGGGGGGTGGACCATGCCATTTTACGTTTTCAGCATGTGAATGCATCTGGTGGTTCGCATACTGAGAACATCGTGTGATAATTTCATTGAATAAATAATGGTTTAATTGTTTTCCAAGCGACTTTATGGATAGTTTAATTTGGTATCTTAATTTACGTTAATTTTTGATTACATGACTCTATACAAAAGTTTAATTACTGAAGCGAATTGTATGGAATTTTGATAAACTGTAAGTGATATTTTATATTGCTTATATGCTTCATAGAATGTCGTTATGCTCTGTCTATCGGTTTTGGAAGTTGTATATGCCACTGGTAAGCATTAAAATACGGTACAGAGCCATCTATCGCTGGAAAATGGCGATTTTTTTTTTCATATTTGATTTGCGCATGTTCTGAAACTTGTAGATACCAAATTTCACTGGAATATTCCCAGTGACTTTCTCTCCAGCACCCCTTGAACACTTGCAGTTTAATTATGCCCTTCGCCCCTGTATATATATAATACAATAGCACTATACCTTACGTAAGTGCATGTGTGTGTCTTTGTTCTTGATATGTTCTACATCTGTGTCATCCTACTTTGAACTTTATTTCAAGATAATATATTCTGTTCTTCTGTTCTTTTCCTTCGATAATTCTAAATTTAAGTCTATTTTTTGTATTTAAATCTAATTTCCTTACGGTAAAACGCAATTGCTTACCTGAATAAAAAAAAGTTCAAGAGTTCTTCTATATCACCCTTCTGTGTGTATATCTTTATATTTAATGTTACAGAAAATTTTTACGCAGTTCGCTGCTGTGCCAAAAGATTGAGGGAATTGAAAGAAGGATTAAGAGCAAAGAGAGAGAGAGAACAAAATCATTTTACTTGTAGAACTCGAAAGTAACAAAGAACTAAAAATACAATTCAGAAAAGTCTACAAAGAATTCTGGCTTCTAAAATCAATACCGGCTCGTTACTCTAGACCAGGTAGGGGCAGTAAGTCACTCGCGATGACCGGGGGACTACACAGACATTGTGGGGTGTCCGCCTTTACTAAGATGCGCATACTAAAAGAAACATATTGACGGAACACGAACGCCAGCTAGATTGGAGTAATGGCTTTTCACGATCTATGTGACATTGTTTACTTAAGCAAATGATTCGATAAATCTGTAGACGATACGTGTGTTTACATTGAAATCGAACGATGGCGCTTAACACGTTCATTGTCACTGTAGGAAAAAAATGACTGTGCAACCAGCCATAGAAATGAATTTTTCCCCACTTGTCAAATGAGGGAGAGAACAAATGTTGATGATCTGCTCTTCCCGCGATAGCACGACTTTGACTATTGAGACATCGTCTAATAACCCTTGGGATTAACCATGGGATTGGGTTTTCGTGTTGATGTCCTGTCCTGCTATGACGTTTGACTCATTGTCCAATAAATTAAGTACATACGTCTGTTTCAGATTCATTGGTTCACATATGTTCCCTGCCCTCTTCATTGAATACGTCCCCACTCCATGGTTAAGTAATAATCTGTCATATTTTAAAAGAGAGGTACAATATCGAAAACAAGTGATAAAAAAAGGATACACAATTTTTTGCAGAATGGCCCCACCTATGCAATTGGGTGGACCGCAACACCTTAAAAACTTTAGAACTATTGCGTACCCGGGAAAATTCCGTCCACCATTGCTCTAGATTGTGGGGGGAAATATTGAAATTGTTTTAGTGTATCTCCATTACCATGTCTTACTGGGTATGGTTCAGTGGAGAAGGCAATTTATTGTTTAAGAAAAGTAACAGACAGCACTTTACCGAACGTGTCGATTAGCCTCTGATATGAACGAAATTGTAAATTAACATTGACCACTTGTTAAAATGCCACCAGCCTAAGACATCTCATGAATTACTTTTTATTAATTTTTGAGTGAAGCTTTTTTTGAAATTTTCAGTAAATAATTTTTACTGTATTTGATGGTTATATTATTTTTTATATACTTTGCGATTCTTAGTTATATATATTAATAGGCAAAAGAAATAAGTATAGGTAATATACAATTATACTTTAATATTTAATGTATAGAGAAAGAGAGAGAAAAAAACTTGATTTTTGACAAAGAGATGTTGAGCTAATAAAGCTTGGAGCATCTTGCTTGAGATGATAAAAGAGAGAGTTTAAGATGTAAAAGAAGGTATGAAAATTTTTTCAATATTGTGTGCATTCGTAAGGCATTTAATGTTACCGATATATTTTTGGATATGTTTGTGAATGAAATTTCACGCGCTTGATGATAATTTTAACATTAATATGAAAGCGATGCTTTCTCAAAGAAAAAAAGTTCTAAATTTTTTCACATTTAATATAAAATCCTTTTGAAAAGCTGAAAAATTTTAAAACGAAAATATTCCGATGCATCATTTTTCCCCTTGTAATAAAAAACAAGTCTTGCAAGTTCAAATTTGTCTTCATCCAAAAGAAGCAACAACATAACATTTTTAAATAGACAAAACAGACTGAAAGATGTGCAAAAATATATGTCTTTGAGAAATAATTTTAATTCACCCTTAAAATGATTGCTCTGATAACGTAAAATATAATAAAATTAATTTCCAATTTATGCGCTATTCTAAGAATATTTAAAAACTTAATTGGTAGCAAATACATTTCCTTCGATTAAAAAAATTTCTAATTTATCCATGCTTTCAAAATGTAATATTTAAATCAATATCTTTTTTAAAATAAACTAAAATAATAGGAAGATATCAACACTTACCTTCTTAAGTTCAAGTAAAAGAGGATTGCATTTACGGACTTAACGTTGAGTTTTTAATTACCTTACGTATATAGTTACGATAGCTCACACCACGGTACAATAGCATTCATGATTACACGCTACAATTGTATCAACCCAAAAGCGAATGATGTGCGTGCATGGCGCCAGTTGTTTTTTCCCAACTTATTGTTGCAGTACATTGTATCTCACAATCGCAACAAAAGAGAAATCTGACTGCGGCATCAGTTTTTAGAACAATTCAACTCATGTAAGAACAAAAGGTACATTGTTTTTAGATTGAAAATCACAATGAAGTTGTTTAACACAGTCCAAAGAAACAAACACTAGAAATTCTGAATTAAATAAATGATTTAAAATGGCCATTTATATTACTGGGAATAATTTCTCAAAATGAAAATTTTTCAAAGTTTGCTTTTGAAATACTGTTACGAATTTGTATGTATAAAATAGTGTAAATAACTTATATTTGGTTTGTATATAATACGTTTGCGTTAACTCTATGTTGTACTTATTTTATGTTAAAAATTGTAATATTCGAAAGCTACGCCGTTCCTTACATTATAATGGCGATTCAATGGATACTTGGAGAAATCTTGGTGTTAGAGCCATTTTTGGGACCATTTTTGCGAGTTTGGGACCCTATGGATTATTTTAGAAATTAGTGGAAAAATACACTAAATTCACAATTTTATGATGCAAGCGGATTTTTCTCGAAAGATCAGCGAGGCCTATAAATAAGGAGTATCTCACCGAAACTGAGTTAGTATTATTTCTACCAGCGATTAGTAGTCTGGCCTTGACCATGAAGAGTCGACTAGCGATTGGCTCATCTGTTGAGAAGGACGAGAGGTGCTTGTGAATAATCTTTCACGTACTTGTATTTTAGACACTAATAGTTGTGTCTGTGGGCTGCGTAAAGTGCGAAGACCTTCTGAGATTTATTTTGCGGATATTCCTGTTGAATCTTGTATTTCAAGGATTTTTCGACAATAAATTCCCATCACTCCTGATTAACTGTCTTGCTCTTTGCGACTGATTTGCATAAAATCCTCGAACCTCGATCAACGTAGCAATATAGAAAACGGGTCGACAATCTTATAGATTTGCGCGTCAAACCAATCTTTGTACTAATACGATTCAGGATGTCACACTGTAGGAAAAAATTTGAAACCATTCAATTATTTTGATAAAGCATGCACTTAAGGAAGTGAAATGAAGAATGTTGATTTAGAGTTTTATTATGTCTTAATTTTTCAACATTTGAAGATTTCTTTTTAACACAAAAGTAAATAACATAAAATACAACTGTTATGTGTACATAAATAAAAAGATTAAAATCATATATATATATATATATATATATATGTAATAATTCCAATAATCTGTAATAGCTCTTGAATTATTAACGTCCAGCTCTTCAGGACAACCATGTAATTATTTTAATTGGTTACTCGCCTACCAGGGACTTATGAATCAATCTCCATCCACCTCCTAAAATTACGTGACGTCCCGTTGCCCATAAATACCGAGATATGGAAATCGCGTGCTCTTCTCTTCTGCTCTCGCCTCTCTGCAATCATGCAGTCAGTCGGCTGCCGCGCTTTGTGTGTTGTCTTTGTCTGTTTTGTGCCGTAAAGTCTTTATTGTTGTAAGATGCATATATGTTTCAAGAAGTGCAGTAAATTGAAGTTAATCCTTTCAAGATTCCTGCTTCTTCGATAATACAGTATCATTCACACACCACCGGCCACGCCCTACCTTTGGTTCGCCATGTTAAAATCAACCACTCGCCACGACAAATTATGAGTTTTTCCTCATTACATATATATATATATATATATATATATATATATATATATAAAGTAAAATCCGGCATATAGCGCGCATCGGTGAATAACGCGCACCTATACTTTTAAGCTGATTTTTTTAATTTTTAGGTATATTCGCCGTATAACGCGCACCCACCTTTTCACGAATAAATCTGAAATATTAATATACATTTGCTGCTATGTTTTGAAGTCATTTATTCTAGATATTATCCCAGACTTTATCAAATATAGTATACTTCTAGACCTACAACTCTTTAAGTTCATAAGGCAAGTCGTTTCTTTTAAATAAACGGTATTTCGATACATGTCGTACTAATTTTTTATGCTCATCTCTCATGTTATTTTTAAAACTATCGTGTTTATACCCGGCGTATAACACGCATCCTTAAATTTCTACCTTATTTTTCGTGTTAAAAGTGCGCGTTGTACGCCGGATTTTACGGTATATATATGGTATGTATTTTAAAACATGTTTATTAAAATAAGAAATAAGATGCATAATGTATAGATGTATTCATGAATCGTGAGAGCGCATGGTTTACCGTATGGGGGAGAGTATTTGACTTTCAAAACTAGAGAGAGAGGGATCATTAAGTATTTTTTGGTGACATAATAGTTCACTGCCTTAATTTAATGATTTAAAAAGACACTTAAAATCTATCAAACAAAGAGGTGCATGTCAGAAAAAACTTTTTTTATCAATATAGTAAACCTAACCCACGAATTTGAGCGTTCTCTTGTGATTTATCAATCACTGTGATGTTCTACAAACACTCATTATATCACCTATCCGACTGAAGCCCTGTTGAATATATGTGGAGAAAGCTGGAGCTTTTATTCTTTGAAGATTAGTGATCTAATATTATTGATGTGATGAAATTACGAAAATTTCCTAATTGATGTTTGATATCCACAATTTTATTAATAGGACTTGGTACCCCAAAAATGACCGAACTATCGTTTTTTTTTTTTTATTTATTTATTTATGTTTAATCTTATTCCTTGCTTTATTATCTTTCGACTGATAAATCACTTTTGCACGTCGGAAAATTATAAACTGGATAAAACTTCATTTGAAGAATATAAATTAACAAATTAGGCAATTCGACCACGCCCCTTTTTAGAAAAAAAGCTAAAAAAAATCATTTTGATAAAAAAAAAAATCTATTTCAAAAAGAGAAATAGTATCTATAAAAAAGGTGAAAAAAGCAGGATATCACCGAGACATATTACAATAATGTATTAATGCAATAATAATAAGGTATTTTGTTTTAATTTTTGGCCACGGTATATGGTTACGAAGTTGACGGGTTTTTAATTGTTCAACCCCAAGAAAAAGGGTTTTAAAAGCATGGGGTTTTGGGGTAAAAGCTCGAGCGGCAAGTCCTGTGGGTTTGGAAGGGGAAGGGGGGGGCCCCCTCTTCGGGGTTTCCCGGGGTTTTTCCCCTATTGGGAACCGGCAAAATTTGGGCCCCACCGAATGGGGTTTAAAGCAACGACAGGGAAAAAATTTAGCCCAGCCACCAAAAATTTGGGGCCTCGATCGACTTCTTCGGGGGACATTAGCAAAAAAATTTAATAATTTCAGTTTTTGTTCTTGAATGTTTTTATTGTTGTTTGACTAATGCCACTTGATCGGGGCCGATAGGCCCAAAAACCGGGCGGACTAAGTGACCCGTCGAGCCGTAGTTTTTAACCATACGGAAAAGGCGGGCTCGGTTCCCCCCTTTAAGGGAAAAAAATTGAGGGCCTCCCCCCCCTCTTCCTCTGCCATAACCCCACGGAGGCTTGCGGCTCGATTGCTATTTAAGTACCCCCTGCCGGCGGCCTTACAAAACATCCCTGTCTTTTCCCGGGGAAACGAACCAGTCCCCGGGGCGCAGTCACTTTCCACTTACCGGGTATTTTTTTAAAAAATATAATACTTTAAATTATGGGAAAAAAAATAAATTTCTGTCATGACGAAAAAAATTTTTAACATTTTTCTTGGATTTTTCTCAATTAAAAAATTTAAAAATTTCTAAAAAAATTTTTCATTTTTAAAAAAAGTATGAGTTGAAAAATTACAAATAATTCTTTTAAAGAAAAATATATAACAATGCTTTAATGGTATTTTTTAAGTTATATAGGCCTATTATAAATTTTTTGATTAAAAAAATTTAAAATGGGTTTTTTTCGTTTGTGTTTTTTTTTAACACAATTGCCAACCTTCCATTTTTTTCCCGTGTTATATATATTGGCATTTAACAAAATTAAATACATTTTGATGTAAACTAATACTTTTTTTAAAATATTCAAATGTAGGGATATTTGCTCATTCGTTGAATTTTAGCATGCACATCAATATTTTATTTTTTTTCCAAAACTAATAAAGTTATTGTAAATTCGATCCCTAAAGTTATTTAGAACATCCTTAAGAATGTTGCAATAAAATTTCAGGTCAAAAACTAATTAATTACAAAAGGAGTAAAATTTTAAAATTTTCCAAATTTTCATCAGAAAATTTAATAATAATATGTGCAAAATTACGTCTGGTATCATTCTCTTGAATCATTTCGTATCATCATATGAAATGCTAAAATATAATTTTAAATAAGTAGATAAAAAAAATTGTCCAAAGGATACCAAATCCTCTTAACAAACATTAATCTAAAACCAGTACCCTTACTCATAGTCTCTCAAATTATATAAGTGTGTGTGATTTTTAGATTTCCTATTTTTACCAAGAAGGGTTCTGTAATCATAATTATAAATAAAAGAAATCTTATCTACATGGTTTCATTCATAGATGTATATGAACGCATATTGTACCTCGTAGTTTAGCAATTACTACAACATTCATCTTTTAGTAAGATTTTTATTTGTTCTGAGTAGTCTCCATGACAAGAACTTTCTTCTAATACAAGTATGACAATAGACATGAAATTTTGAATATAACTTATGACTTAGTAATTTAATCATATTACAAATATCGGCTAGATTCATGGGTAAATTTGAGTTTTAAATATATACATCTTATGTGTTGCATTGTTATGTTATTAACAAAAATTCCAATATTTATTATTATACAGAATCAGTAAATCATCTTAAAATTTATAGTTTCTTTAAATTTTCATAAATTCAGTGTCATTTTAAGATGGTTTATTTAGAAAAATATTGTTCATTAACCTTCGAAGATCATTTGTAGTCCTAAATGTGTTTACATAATAATTGATATACAATATAACAAGTCAATATAACAATGACAAACACTTCGTGGTTTATTTATTTTAGAGGATGCTTCTTATAAATGTAGGCGCAATGAGTATGAAAATAACAATCTTATGAACTATTTATTAAAGTGAGACATCAAATTCCCAATAGTTAAAAACACTTTTTTTTAAAATATCTTTCATTAGCTTAAAAACATCAGAAATATTTAACAGAAAAAAATATATGCAACTTTCATCTGTAAAAAGTTTATATATTTGTAACTAAAATTCAAACGATTTTTTAAGCTTTTCTCAAGAGTTAATTGTGTGATTTCTTTTTCTTTCGGATATTTTAATTATATTTATATTTGGGTTAAAAACGAGCCACATACAAAAAATTAAGAACAAAGAACTAAGATCTATTAATAGGTAAAGATTATAAAATATGAAAAATCATTTCTTTAGATATTTAATAAATTAATTTAATACAATATGGCAAACATTTTACTACAGTTACAAGTTTTGCTTTGCTAAAAATTTTTTTAGCAAAAATAGAAATAAAATTTAACGAAGAAATTTTATCTTATTTTTAAAAAAATGAAGTGAGAGCACAAAAAAAAGGGAAATCTCCTTGCAGCGTTGGTAGATAGAAAAAAAATTTTAGAGATAGAACAGAGGTAAAAAGTTATTTTTTTAGCTGTGTTGGTAAAACGAAAGAAAGGAATTTGTACTGGCGATGGCAACACGGCTAAGAGAATTAATTATAGCGATGACAAAATAAAAAAGTGAAAATAAGGAACTCATAGCTATAATGAGGAAAATGTTAGTAAAAATTAAAACATTTTTAAAAAGCAAACGAAAGAAAAATATTTTATTCATTTAACGAAAGAAGTAAAAGAAACCATACAACTCTACTTGTAATGATGTAGTTGTAAATGAATATTCGAACAACTATAAAGTAAGAAAGCGTAAACGTAATTTACATTTAAAAGATAAAAATCAATGAGGATTAAGTAATATTTGCTAAGTATACAGTAATTATGCTTTTGGTTAAAGTGTAGTATGGGGGCGCTTGGCGCAGTCATTTTTTAGCGACCGGATTCGATAGCCAAGCTACATAATTTAACGGTAGATGTTCCAAGAACTTAAAAATAGTAATTTTGAAATAACAAAGGAAGAGATATTAATGTGAAATAAAAAGAAATATTTATAAGGTTATCATTAATGAATAAAATTAAAAATTGTATTTTTTTAAGCAAAAAGAAATCTTAAATTAGAATATTTCAGAAGTAGACTTACCTGCGTTCAGAAGAGTTCTTCCAAAGGAAGATGGAATATTGCCTCTGCTGTACGTACTTTCTTTTACCGAACATGCTCTCGTCTATGTCTACAATCACAGCAGGACTTCCAAGCATCGAACTTTCGTACGCACACACATTTCCATGCATACTTCTCTACAAAAACTCATCCAATCCGTGATAGTTTTCTTCGTATCATTAAATTCAAAACAAATAAAGTCACGGTTGGCCTTTCGCACCCACATATTCGTTAAGTTAAGAATTTCAAGCATACTCAGCTTACTTTCTTCAAACCAAATATTCTTCCTTACGATTGATTGATTGATTGAATATTAACGTCGCACTGTTCAGCTACACGAGGTTTTTGGCGCGGAACACGAAATTTTTGAACCATGGTCAAGTGACGTGGACGACACCTGACTGGCCCCCCCCTTCCTAACTACCACACCACACCAGCGGAGGACTTTTCAGCCCCGACGTTTCGTGCATCGCTCCCCTCATGGCGGGTTTTTAGTGGTACTGGGCCAACTCGTGACAAGGCAACCACGTCCGACACCTATACCACTCGGCTACCGGGTCCTATTCTTCCTTACAGATCTCTTCATGCGATGTCCATTCGCTCCTTTTCGGCATTCCCAAATTTTCCGTCCTAATTTTTGATCAGATGCAAAACCTTCTTGCAAACGGACATTCAGCACGGGTAGCGTCAACCCTTTTTTCCATGCACCACGCATCACATTCAATTTTCCTTTTGTTCCAAATCAAAAAAATTTTTAAAAAAAAATCTTCTTTTCAGACATACTCTTAGGAAAGTCAAAAGGGAAAAAAACAAAAAAAAAATGGAATAAAAAAATAGGTTTAAAAATCTGAATCCCATGGACGAAAAAATCTAAAAAATGAAAAAAGATTAAAGATGGAATAGTTAATTTTTGAAAATTAACTGCTCGTGTTAAAAATTATCCGAATTTTTTTAAATTTAAACCCAATAGCTTTTTTTTTAAAAAGAAAGGGGCTTTATCTGCAATCAAATCAAAAAAAAAAGGGTTAAAAATTAAACATTTTCCCGAATGAATTCGTTATCTCACCGTACATTTAGATAAAACCGCCAAACCCAAAAGTGTCCCTCTATACTACACTTGAGCCGTTTTTTTTCTTTTGAAAAATTCTAATTTATATTGTCTTTATTTAATATTAAATTTAGAACTTTAAATTAAATTTTAGTTCGACTTTTAATTTTTGGAAAAGGGGGAAAAACATTCACATATAATTTCAGGCACTTTTATATATGTATGGTATGTGTTAATTTAATTTCTGTTTAGACTTTCTATCAATATACTTATTTTTATAAATTTTTTATTTATTTATTTTTTTTTTTTTATTCTCGACTTTCAGTTCATTTTTACAATGAATCTGCCGAAAAGTTATATGAATTCTTCCATCAAATATGTTAGGAAATATTTTAAGTGTTCATATTAATTATAAAAATTGTTTAATTTTTTTTTTGCACCAAACGAGATGAAACAACGTGACGCTTCAATATATCCTACTGGCCAGGGTTTGAAACACGTGTGCTATTGCCGTTGTCAAAAGATGACAGTCGTCGCGTGGCCAACTAAAGGTAACTGCGTAAGCTACTAGAGGAAAAACATTGACACACCAGGTTTTATATAACAACGGTATAACGAAGGAAAAAGGGTATTTGGGTATAAATTTGATCTACATTACGTCGGCCAACGTTGATGTTTTTAAAAGTGATTTCACAGAGATTTATACCAACACTTTCAATCCATGGATCCACAAAACACTGGGCTCTAAAACCAGCTTGTGTTTATACTTGAAGAATACCCCAAAAAAAATTAAAAGGCAAATTTGCAATTCCCCCGTAAGCTAATGAAATTACACGAGGAACAACCGGAGAAAAAAACTACAGTTATTGAAAAAAAATCAGCCTGTTTTTCAACAGGTTTAGAACTCATCGAAAAGGGACCTGGTCCTTTCTTGCCAAAAATTAGTGTAGCTGGTTTTGGGACATTCCTACAGTTTGGCCCCCACAGACGAAGACTCACAAAAGTAAATCCCTGGTGGACAGACAACGGTTAAGGGCATCCGACATTGGGCCAAAACGAATGGCCCACAGAGTTAGAGTCATATGTTTGGCTGACTTTGTCCAAAAAGGGGGGAA